>UYYG01000223.1:0-30547 GCA_900625125.1 Dracunculus medinensis | reverse complement strand
TCGAGTAAAGCCATTTGAAATCGTGGAAACATCTTTAAACTATATAGGAATGAGATTTTTTTTTTCTTTTTTAAATGAGAAACCCATTTGAAATTCGTTTCGCATTGATCATTTCAACGAGAGCGACGGACCGAAGTCGGTTTAATTACCCAAGTTTGAGGTAATTATTAATTCTGGCCCTTAACAACGCTTTTGTGGCCAAAATTAAATTTTGGAATGCTTTGCTCAATCGAGTAAAGCCATTTGAAATCGTGGAAACATCTATAAACTATATAGAAATGAGATTTTTTTTTTCTTTTTTAAATGAGAAACCCATTTGAAATTCGTTTCGCATTGATCATTTCAACGAGAGCAGCTAAACCATGTAACGGTTGGCGTCAAAAGCGAGGTGGGCCAATCAAGACGGTTTCAATTTATTTTTTCTCATAATTTCGAATTCATTCGCAATTTAAAACGGCGATGTAAGCTCTTCTGCTTAGGACAAATGGCAACCGTCCCTGTGGTGGAATCGTAGCTGTCAGAAACATGGAATCAAATGGAAGGTGATAAAGGAAGCTACACGGATTCTTAATGTTCTTTCAACGTTTAATTCTCCCATAGATCCGTCTTCCACACTACCTGGTAAAATTCAAATATTCCTTATAAAGAATTTATAAACAATAATTTAATACCGCTATTGGTCAACGAATCTATCATTAAGGAAAAAACCGTTCTTGAAAATAAAGCGATATTTACAATTGAGTTTTTGTCCCCCTATTCATTCTTAATCGTTAATCAAGAATGACATTTGGCCAACAAATAAATAACGAAATTCTACGAGCGAACAATAATCTTTAATTTTGAAAAAATTATTGCTCATTTTCTTTTTTCTATCTCAAGAAGGTATAAAAATGGATTAACTCAAAACAAACGGAAACTGACAACATATATGTGAGAACATTAATTGGGATATTAATTTATAAAATATTTATTTTAATTATTTTAATTTAGGCGTTCCCCCTTCTATTCTTTATTGTCCAATAAAAGTAATTATTGCATAAATTATTGTTAATATATAAAAATAACTTGGAATACGAAGGACGACATAGTCATCGCTGGTTCGCCTTATGGATTTACATGAAAACTACTTTCATGCAAATTTTTTTAAAACAAATATTTCACCTTTACAAGTTTCCCCTTTATAACGATAGGTGAATCTTATTTACAAGCATAAATTATTAAATTTAAAAATTATTTTGGAATTTTTAAAAAATTTTTTCTTTTGCGAAATTAGTAAATGCAAAAAAATTTACAAATTACATAAATATCTGAGAAAATCTAGCAAGAAACGCAATCACTAAGAAACGTAGAATTAAAAAAGTCGTGGATTCCACCTTCGGAATAATGGATTTATCGAAAGTTTTAAGCATATTCCAATAATCGCAAGCTAAATTAGCGCTGTAAATCATGAAACTACAATTTGAACTGGTCGCCTAAATAGCCCTCTATCTATTCATATTCATTCCTGATCGTTAAAAACAGAAACGATTATTTCTCAAGGAACGAGAAAATGCTATCACATACCTAGAAAAGGTACTATCTTAAAGTGTGAATTGCTAAAAGCATAGAAATTATAGCATAAATGGAAAATTTAAGCCAGTGCTCTTCTATATTCGTATTCATTTACACCTATTCTTCGCAAGTAGAGAAGAAAACCACTGTTTAATAGCAGTCCATCTCAAATAAAAGTTGAACCAACCACCCAATCAACCACGCAACCTCATCAAGCAGTTTCGCATATCCACTCGAAAATCACTTTTATTTTGAATTTAGCCCAACAACGAATTTAAAAAGCAATTAATTCACCTTAAGGTAACTTCATTGTTAAGTGAAATTATTTCTGCCTTACTACCAAATATATTTTAATCGATCTGCATTATAGCATTTAAATTTAAATAGAATTCAATAGAAATTTGTGCCCCGAGGATAAATTCGAGAAAATTAAATTCATTTAATTAAAATCGACCGAAAATTTTTAAATTTTTTATGTTTTTGTTTCATTAGAAAAATTTTTTTTTTCGATTTTTATTAAGCTTCTTTCATTTATTTTTTAATAATTTTGTTTCATTATTTCCTTGTTTACTGTTTCATTGTTTTATTGTTGCAATTTTTACATTTTTTATTCATTTTCAAATTAATTCTGCGATTTGAAATAAATCGCATTCAAAATTTTTTTTTTTTTTTCAAAGGCAGAACTTTATGAAATTTGCTTAAATACAAAATTTTTCATTGAAAAAAGCATTTGATCCTCTTTTGAAAGCGATAAAAATGACTGAAATTCTTGTAAAATTACTATAATTACTATTTTAGTTTAGATTACCATTGTGATTGCAGACCGAGACATCTCCTAAATAAGGGTTTTTCTGCTTTCTCGATAATGCTTAGAATTTTCATTTGATTTTACCGATCAATCTTCCAACTTTTTTGTGAAGACAAAATATATATTGCTTAGCAAATATATTAACTGAAACTAATCATATTTCATTAAAATATCAAATTATGGATATTATATTGATAACATTGATGTTATCAATAATTATCAGTGGACAATAAAATTATATTAATTTATTGCTTTTAACATTAATATTCATATATAACATTTAACTTTTATATATACAATTATATAATTACAGGTTTATACTGAAATTAATATTTATAATATAAATATATATAATAAATATAATATAATATTAATAATATATAATATAATATAAATATATCTATAAATAATTAAATGGAAATATATTCTTAATCTGACGAGTTCAATATATGAATTCTTTTTAAAGGGTAATCAATTTAATCTCGAAGGCTTCATGCATTTAAGGTTTCATGCGTATAACTATAATAATTACAATATTACAATAAGGAATTGGCAAAGTTATACACAATGCCAAAAATGTCAGAGAACTACGATAAAAAAATGCCTGGAAATAGATTAATGACGAAAAATTTACTAAAAAATATTCACCAGCAAAAGAGAGTGTTAAATAAGTTAGAGTAAGAAAGAATGCGAAAGTTAAAAAATGTTAGAGTAATGTTTGGCTAAAAATATAAGTTAGTTATAGATGTTATAGAAGGAAAGAAATAGCGTGGTAGCAAAGAAGTTAGGATAAACTTAGGCCAAAAATTGTAGCTAGAAAAAGAGGTGTTAGGAAAGTTAGAGTAAAAAAGCATGAAACCTAAAAAGGTAATGTTAGAGTAATGCTTGACCTTTCTAAGGAAGTTTATGGGAAACACTTATTTTATATATATATAAAATGAAATGAATGATGAATGAAACAATAAATTTGATATTAATTTCCTACTTATATATTTCTAAATTCGTAGACGTAAATGGTATCGATTCTACGATAGAATCGAATTTACAGGATTTTCTTTTAAGATGTTTTGCATTGGATGCATATTAGTAGCGGTGGAAGAAGTGCTAAACGAAAACGACGTGATTTCAACGTTTGTTACGAGGATGTTTAAATTTTCTGCTAATGAGAAAATTAATTAAAATTAATTAAAATATAGAAATCAAAATCTCGGAGTTCAAACTTGTCTTCTAGCCAAGCACATGCCAAGTTTTCATTTCATTTTCACACACATTTCATTGCTGAAATCTAGAGCAGATAATCTAAAAATATGCTTTGCTAAATATGAAATTTTCTCCGTTTTTATGTTTTTATCGGTCGATGTACAATTTATTAATGAAAATTTCGTACTATTATTATTCGACTGAACTACTATTTGCTTTATTCTTTGAGTTTGATTTACTCTTCATGAAGATATCTGCAAAAAATTTATCTATGCGTGGCATTTTTAAAAATTTTTCTAAATATATGCGAACAACACTGCTGACAATAGAAACGAACGTATTAACAACAACATTAATGCCTCAGGCAATGTTCGCTTTCACTTCGCATTTACTAATGAATGAATAAAGAAGTTCATCGAAAGCAACAATAATTCTTTACCTGTTATAATTAATTGTCAATAAATTCTTTCATTCGATCATAAATAATTAGTAAATTATTCAATATTAAAGTTCATAAATCTCAATAATAAAATTTGTTCAGAAACCTTCTTCTTGCTAAAATCTGAATGTTGCCTTTGTTCGAAATTTTCAAAGCATTGAAATCAACTAATGAAATTGTCATAAGTGCTATTATGCTCGCTATTATGTCAGTCTGTACATCTGTACCTTCCATTTTCGCTATTTTGTCAATCCATTTAAGCGACGTTGGATTGATAATGTTTTGGTCATTTATGCAATAATGGCACATTATTGAAGTATGATTGCAATGATGTTAATTCTGCTCTCTTTATTTACGTCATTCAATTTATTTTAATGTTTGGCTGCAAAATCATATTTTGATAATATATTTTGATAATATATATTTTGATATAATTCATTCTTTAATATTTTAAATCATTTCTGTGAAATTTCAGCAGGTGATCAGTATTTTTTTCAGTAGATCTTTGATTCTTTATATACATGTTGGATAGTTGGAGTGTAGAGAATTCGAACCGCTTCCAGTGAAGGAATAAGATTAATTTAATTTATAATAATTCGAAAAATTTTGAGTAGCACTTCACGTGTATCACGAATTAATTGTTTGAAAGGTTTTTTATGAATTTATCGTCGCTCATATACTTCGAATTATTCCGCATAGCCTCAATTTTGTCCATATAAGCGACAATTTTTTGACAACATTTTTATAGTTTATCCAATAATGCTATTTTTGCGAACCATACCATATGAATGCACCATTTTAATTTTAATATTTATTAATGGAGAAAGAAAAAATATTATCATTTGTACTATTCATTCATAAATATGAAATTTTGCAAAAAAAAGGCAGTTTCTTGTAAAAAAACACCGATGAAAATATTTCTAAAATTTATTAAATTTGATATATTTAATATTAATATTAGTTTCTTCTTTTTTCTCAGTTTTTTTTCATAATTCCACATGTGTAATATTCACACCGATATCGTCACATGCACCGCAAATATAGCTGGCGAATGAATCGACTATTATTATTCTTATCGTCGGTCATCTCCACACAGAAATATTGGAACTTCGGTATGTGAACACCGAATACAAGGAAAATGAACAATTTCTAAGAATACCTAAGAAAACAACAAATTACAGGAACATATATGCGCAAATAAATAAATTGTAAGTAAATAAATTGGCTTTAAGTAAATTTGAAGAAAGTAGCCTTCTTATTGCATAAATTGCATGGAAGCATAGAAAATGTTAGATGAAAAAAATTTTGTTTTATACAGAGGATTCTCTTTTCGCATCCTTTCGTAATCACTAGTAACCCCCACGCATTAATTTCTGAATTAAGCAAAAATAACCATTATTCAATATACAGGGGAATGCTATCATATATAAAAGAATAATCTCACCTGGGGATCATTATGCGATAGATATACTGGAGAGTCACTAGCAACTTGATTACTGGAATACAGACGAACTGAGAAAATAATAACATTTTCTATGTTTCCCAACAAAAATTTAGAAGGTGATAAAGGAAGCTATACGGATTCTTAATGTTATTTCAACGTTTAATTCTCCCATAGATCCGTCTTCCACACTACCTGGTAAAATTCAAATATCCCTTATAAAGAATTTATAAACAATAATTTAATACCGCTATTGGTCAACGAATCTATTATTAAGGAAAAAACCATTCTTGAAAATATTAAAGCGATATTCACAATTGAGTTGCTGACAACATATATGTGACAACATAAATTGGAATATTAATTTATAAAATAATTATTTTAATTAGCCATTTGAAATCGTGGAAACATCTTTAAACTATATAGGAATGAGATTTTTTTTTTCTTTTCTGCGGACCGAAGTCGGTTTAATTACCCAAGTTTGAGGTAATTATTAATTCTGGCCCTTAACAACGCTTTTGTGGCCAAAATTAAATTTTGGAATGCTTTGCTCAATCGAGTAAAGCCATTTGAAATCGTGGCGAACTTTCAGAAAAAAATAAGAGAAACCAGTCCCATATAATATAAGCCAAACTCCCGTAAAAAAAAACTTATCGAGACAAGGAGGAACCCCTACAATGCGCTATCAAAGACCACATAACCATAAATTTCTTAGTGAAAAATAAAAATCATTATGCAGTCCGATATATAGTAATGCAGTTTACCAGTTTCATGAGATAACACGGCCGCAGCCGATGTGGTGATGTTCCGTTTAATGTAATGATCGAATTAATTCCGTTATATCGGCTTAGGAGTTCCATCCAACCTCAGTTGTTTTTTATCTCAGTTGTAAGTAATAGACAAATTAATGTTTTAAAAAATCCAAAAGTTTAAAATGAGTTAAAAAATGATTATGAAATTTATTCGAAACTAAATAAGATGGGTTTAATTTATTTTTTATAAAATTTAAGTCGCATTAATTTGAATTCTAAAGATTATTTAACATATATTTTCACTGCTTTTTTGTTTTTTTTTTCAGCTGTTTTAATTTTTCTAATGAAAATCGAACTTTGATTTATGTGATTCCATTAAATTCTTTCATTAATTATTGGAGCCAAAGAAATTTAAGCGATCGAAAATTAATGGTTAATAATCGGCAATCAGTGATAAGAATATTCAAACATTGAAGAAATATTTTGTTAAGCATTTTGAATTTCATTTCATTTCTAATTGATCAAATGGATTAAAGCAGTTTTGCGAATAATTGACTCAATTCGATCAGGTGGGCGACAAAGCGATAAACATAGCCAATAACTGATAACGGCCAATCTTTCGATCAATGATATAGCAACAAAATTGCATAGAAATCACAATAATTGCAGTAAAAAATATCGGCAAGTGCTTTATTAATTTGTTATAATTTCAAATAGCTTAATTGCATAAAACTTATTAAAAAAATATTGGTGAGCAGAAGAGAGCGTTAGAAAAGTTAGAGTAGGGGAGAGTGTGAAAGCTAAAGAGTGTTAGAGTAGCGTTTGGCCAAAAATAGATAACAAACAAAAGAGAGTGTCAGATAAGTTAGAGTAGGAAAGAGCGTAAAAGCTAAAGAGTGTTTGAATAGCTTTTGTCGCAAAAAATGTTATCCTTGCCACTCGGGGAACTTATCCGCTTTTCTACGTTTTTTTTATGGAATATATTTAATAAACAGAAAAAGTCGGGTAATTCTTTCTCTTTTTTTAAATAACTGTTAAATTAGTTGAAACTAAAGTCGATAAAATTTTGAATTAGATATAATAGCCAATATAACTATTAACTATTACTGACTATTCGTAGTTAATTTTTAAATTTTTCCCTTTAGTGGTGATATTCGATCCCTTTGAGGCTACGGGAGGCGACAACATTGAGGAGTGGTAGTATTTGAGCCATCTCAGTTATGAGAATTATGTCTCAGTTATAAGAATTATCCTGCTTTCTGATAGATCTAAATCCGCACTTAAGCCATAAATCTCGGCAAAAGTTTCCAATTTTTTTCGTTTCGACGATATTTAGGTTGAATTGTACGTTCGATGGAAGGCCATAAATTATTTTATCTGGTTGCACCATAAAAGGATGCTTTGCGGCAGATTCATTCTTTTATATTATATTTTTATAAATATATATAATACTACTGTTATTATTTGAATTCATTTAAATTTTTGGTCGAATATCTTTCCTACTACTCATTGTGCTAGGATTAGGTTTTTTTAAATTTTTCAAGTTGTTTTTTTATTATTTTTTATTATTTATTATTAAAAATGTTCTTGATTATATTTAGAAAACAAACAAATTTTGAAAATTTTTACCATATAAAATAGCAATTTATTTACTCCATAAAAAATATTTTTGTAGTAGGTAAAAAACTGCAGAAGTATAAAAGAACCTCGACTAGCTTCTTGCCCAAAGCCAACGACAAATTATCCCAAAAAATGATAAATAACTATTAATTAACAAAATAAAAATATTTCCTCTTCACTACTTTAAAAAAATTTATAAATGATAAAAAAAATATTTTGTCGTTCCATTTAAGCGACATTCCTTTGATAATGCTTCGATTTTTTGTTTAACAATAGATTTTAGAATTTAAATAGATAGAATTTTGTTCCACCATATGAACTACGGAATTGGCATATATAGGCATATGTATGTCGAAAATTCGGGTAGTCAAATTTGATGAAAATTTCCGAACAAATTGGGAAACCCAATGCTTTACTAAGCGCGGAAGACTACGTAAGAATAATGGTAGAAATTATCATTTTTATTGATATTTATGAATTTTTTCTCGAAAGTCATTTTCATTTTCGGAAAATTCATCGAATTGATTTATTTTATCCCTTTGTTATAAATAATAAGAAAATTTTTTAAAATCAAAATGTTCTGGAATATATTTAGAAAATAAAGAAATATAAATAATTTTAGAAATAATTTTGAAAAATTTAAAAAGAAATAAATATAAAACAATAAATGATTTATGAATAACGATAACTTAAAATGATATTAATGAATACAAAAATAGGTGCCTCTCGTTTCTCTATTCATATTTTTATAATTTCATTTCCGCTTTTTTCAAACTTCAGTTCGAAAGAATAAAAAAAAGAATTAAACTTTATAAAACTGCCATATATTTATTGTCGCTAATATGTCGATTTATAGTCGCGACGTCGCTATTTTGTCGTTCCATTTAAGCGACATTTTATTCATAAAGCTTCAATGATTTATTCATTATTAGATGCTTTGCTGTACCATACGAATGCACAACACGGAATTTATTAACCTCTAATATAGTATTTAACAATCTCATTAACTTTAAGCTACGATAAAAAACGCCTGGAAATAGATTTTTGACGAAAAATTTACTAAAAAATATTGGCCAACAGGAGAGAATATTAGGTAAGTTAGTGTAAAATTTAGTGCGAATGCTGAAAGGTGTTAGAATAATGTTTGGCCAAAAATATTAATTAGCTAAAAAGGCCATAGATACTATAGAAAAAAAGAAATAGCGTAATAAAAAATAAGTGTTAGGATAACGTTATGCAAAAAATAGTAGCTAGAAAGAGAGATCGTTAGGAGAGTTGGAATAAAAAAGAGGATGAATGCTAGAAAGTTTTAGAGTAATGTTTAACCTTTCTAAGGAAGTTTATTGGAAATACTTTTTATATATATTATCTGACAAATGAGATAAATTTGAGATTGTTAAATATCGGAGATATTAGTAGATAAATTTAAAAATTGCGAAGCAATTAAAACACTCAAATATATAATTAAAATAAAAAACAAAAAGAAAAATAAAAATATTTTTCGCGAAAAATAAATTAAAATTAATTTAATGCTGTTAACGTTCCTTCTTACTTTAGCCGTTCTATCTTTAATAGTCTCATTAACCTTTAAGGTCTTTCTTACTCCAACCTTTCTAATAGTCTCACTAGCTGTTACGGTTTTTTACTCTAACCTATCTAACGGTCTCTTTTGCTAGCTAATATTTTTGGCGTTGAAGTCACAAATGTTGTCCTAACACGTTTTCACGTTTTGCTTTCACGTTTACTTAAATATTTATTAAACATTTATTTTACTTAAATATTAACATTTATTAAACATTTAAACATTTATTAAGCATTTATTTTTAAACATTTATTTATTATTTTAAACATTTATTTTTTTGTTGATTAAATATGCACTAATATTTTCTTTGCTGTTTTATTTTATTATTATTAATTTCCTATTTGTTGGTAGATTAGCTTAGTAGATTGGATTATAGTTTATTTCCGAGCAACATTCGTTCGTTCAACTGCGCGTAGTAACAGCGTTACCTTTCAAAAATTGGAGTGGTGCTTAATGATGCATATATGATGTTTCTCAAGTGATTTCTTTTCAAAAATTTGTCTGACCTAGCAGAGCAAGGCAAAGCCAGGAATGGGCGCATTTCGAGTTTTCTTAAAAATCATGATTTATTCATAATTGTGATTGTTCAATTTTATAATGAAGTATTCGTTAAGATCGGATTATTTTTCTTCAAAGTAAACTCCTTAGTATTTTGGAAACTTTATAATATTCCAAAGCTTCTCACCTTATAGTTTTATTCTCTACTTAATGCGCCCAAAGGTGGACCAATCAAGGTTTGGACTGATATGGTCAGAAAAGATTAGATGAAGCAACAATCTATGGATTTCGTCTATGGAAAAAAGAATTGTTTCTATTACTGTCGACGATAGCATCTGATCGCCAGCTTTAAAATACCCTTGTAACCAGTGGAACCAACCTAATCAATAGGTGAGAGCTAGTAGAAGAAGAAGAAAAGAAGATATTTACAAAATATCGCAACCAGCGAAGACCAGTTGAACAGTGACTTATGGAAGGAAAGCATTACTAAAACAGCCATTCGATTTTCATTTTCTTTATAAAATGTAAATAATTTCTGGCACTTAGAGGAAAATGAACCGAAGAAATTGTTTGCTATTCCAGCCGATGTGTGAAGAGTTTCAATGCATGTTGGATTTCATGCTTTTAAATTTATTAGTGATTTAAGGTTCTCTTATCAATAATTTTCTGATTTGCATTTATGAAGTCAAAATTTCGGACTAAAATAAAAATAGAATTAAAATAAAAATCATCGAATCATTTGAATGATATAAACTTCAACAATCAATCTTTGGGTAAATTGAAAAATTTTACTGAAATTATTTTCAGCATGAAAATTTTATGTCAACTGAAATGAAAATTTCTGATAATTGAGAAACTCTTGCGATACTTTTATTAATTCATTCATGCTTTCATTATTTTAATATAATATAATAATGTAATACATATAATAATATTTTAATATAATAATATTTTAATATAATACCTGGTAAAACACCAGAAAAAATGACGAATAAATTCGATATCATTTTATTAACTCATTTTATTTACTCATTACACTCATGATTTAAATTGAAAAGAAAAATTCAGTGGAACAAAGGGCATTTCAGGTTTCAAAGACCCACCAAGCACAAGAATTAGTTACACATAAGGCCTTTTATTATTTTCTTGGCAAGTTATGCAGCATGAAAAGAATTAAATATGAAATAAACTCATTGCGACTTCTAAGACATGAAATGAGAATACCTAACATCATGAATTATAAAATTATTTATCTGATAAGCGGGTAATAAAACATTATGCGAAAGTTGCTTGATCAATTTTATGGATGAAAATAATTCACATCGATTAATTTTTAGATTTTTATTTATTTTGCTTTATATTTTTCATAGTGGCAATGGTGTATTGCAAAAATATTTGAAAAATTGCTTGGCTTCCTGAAAATTCCTGAATAATTAATATGATTATGAAATGACTATTCTCGAGAATTTTAATACTAATTTAATAAATAGCGTTTCATTCTGATAGTATGGTAATTCATATAAAAGCCATGGCGAATAAGCTGTGCACAAATTTTCATGAAATAATATTGGGTCGGATCGATATCCGAGGTCAGAAATAAAATTTTTACGTCTCTCAATAGCTTAAAAACTCCAGAAAATTTGTTTAACGATAGCTTAAGTTATTAAAATTATTGTAATAAATTCACTCACAAAATGATCTGAGGAGGTGACTACTATTCCTTGCATTCATATTTAGTTGTATAGTTGGATTCGGAAAGCATTTCTCGTTCTCCTCGAAAAAATTGGGAATGCACATGCATTCTGATACTCTTGTACATCCATATCGTAGATTATTGAATACATGCCACTGGCATTTCTCATAATAGACTTTGTTTTCACCACAAGAATGTGGAGAAACTATTGGAATGGACGAATTGCTTGCACTTATTAGAAGAAACTGAAAAGAAAACTAAAAAAATCAAAAGCTAATAAAAATATTGACCAGCCTATCGCAATCAATCATATTAAAAGGTTACAAGGCTTTTTAAATTTAGGCAAAGGCCGTAATTGTGAGATGCTAAAAAAATTTTTTCATTTTTTTTGTGGTAACTGGATAGGCAATAATGATTATAATCTTTAAAAATATAGTCTCCATTCAAATGCCATTAAAAGTGAAAAATGAAATAATGTGGTGGAAAGTAGAAATGGTAGAAGTAATTTTGAGAGATAAGGGTGAATATGAAATAGTTTTATAAAATGTGAAACATTTCAAAAAAAAATTTAAAATGGTTTTCGAACATAAATTAATAAATCTATATGCTTTTAAGCCACAAAAAATAAAAACTCACCAAAATAGCGACGCACGGAAGAAACATAACTGACTGTGGCTGTGACAATATTTAATATGAACATTTATAGTTAACTTTTGGCTAATGAACAATTCATTCGCCGTACTACTGTCCCACAAATACGCTTAAATTTTGTCGAATATACTGTATTCGGAAATTTTTTTGAATAAAATATTACAATTTCTTTTTTATAGAAAAAAGGGATAGTAATAATGCAATTCGTTCACATTGTTGAAATTCGGCTTTGGCGCATAATTTTCTAATTTTCCACGTCAACATTGCGCGGTGAAAAATCAGTTTTGCGAAAATGTGTGCATCCAGAATGAAATAAATTAAAAATATTATAAATCCAAATCGACGAAAAGGAAAAATTTACATTTTGAAAATATTAACAATTTCGAGTCAAATTTTCATTTTTCATTTTCATTTAATCTCGATATTCAGCGAATTCCTACGCGATTCCCGATTAATTCTGCTCGAATCGAACAAAATAATCAAAATCTACGTGGCGTGAAAAAAATTCATTTGCGATTTTCTAATTTTTGAATTTTATAATTTTCATTGAATTTGCAAATTTTCATTCGCGTAAAAGTTTTCATTTTCATATCTAATTTCGCTACCACTGTTACATGAAAATCATCTTCAATGCTATAAAATTCTTCTATGAGCATTCATTCGTTTCTTGTTGTTAATAACGTATTTAAATTTTTATTCCAATCGTAAATATTGAAAATATTCGCATGTGATCAGTAAGAATTCTTTCGATTTGGAGTCCTGCACAGCGTTTATTGCTTGTTTATATTATTAAGGCAATCCAGGGACGGTTAACCTCATTCTCATTGGCTATTGTTATAAAGTTCCTGACCGAAAAGTTATATCGTTAACTATTCTAGTAACAATATACGCCATTCTTTAATTTTTCTCTCTCGTTCTCTCTATCCTCATTGGAACTCGAAGTCGTTCTATCCGATGGGTAATTGTAAAAAAATATAGGCAACTATCAACGATAATGGAAAATTATTTGAGTAGAACGCAACATTTTTAAAAATAGAAATTTAAATTATAAACATGAACTAGCGCACGTATGAATTCGAAATTTGTTTTAACAAAAAAAGCCATCAAAGAAAATTCTCAATTCTCAACAGCAATTCAAATTCATAATATAAAGCCACTATTATCGTCAAAATTTCAAGCCTTCAACAAATGTATTCTCTGCTATGGAAGAAAGAAATAATACCAAATGATTGAAGTGAAATAATTCGGCTCCTAATTACTATTATTATTTTATTACAAGGCAAGTATTACAAGTATTTTAAAAATAGCTAAGGATAATGACCCACAACCTGGCAACATCATTCGGATATTTATTGTATTAAATTAATGGTGCGAATAAAAAAAAAGTCATACACCTTTAATTTACTGTGCATTTAGATTTCAATAATTCCAACTTATTGGAACTTGCTGCATTAAAATTTAACCTAAAATTGCAAAATAGTCTTATTTGACATAACCATATAGAATTTCGCATGTATAATTTTATAATTATAATTTATAATTTATAATTTTATATAACAATCTTGATTAATTCGACGAAATGAGAGAATGGATGCATAGTTGATGTTGTGCTTTGTAACTGAAATTGCTATTAGATGAGTGGCAACGTGCAACGTGCTTTTGGAATCCTTCAATTAATTTATAGGATTTGCGGCATATAGGAGAATAAAGAAATGAAGATTTTTGTCTATAATCCGAGATATTTGGACACCTGAAGAGATATAAGATTTAAATTGAAAAGAAAAATTCAGTAGAACAAAATTGACCGACTGCACAATTTTAAAAGCTAGTAAAATGTGTTTTAAATGTAGCTTATATCCAATATATTTTCCTGCAAGAATGCGTATAACTCAGCAAATAACCCAGAAATTATTCTTATTGATAGTAATCTCCAATTCTCGCTATTCCCCCAAGTCATCTCTACAATATTCAATGGAAAATTTCAACAAAATTTTAGTATTAAAAACAAAGATAAACTAATAAACTAAGAAAATAAACTAAAAAATTAAATTTGCAATTGTTGGCTATATGATCCTTTATGGCTTTCAGCATTGGTTACATAGAAAGGCTTTGAAACTTCCGCTCTTTTCAAATATGCTTACATCGAAGATAACTTGAATTTTTCTATTACCCTACAAAGATGATTGAATTTGAATGCAATCCCGACCAGAATTATCTCTTGTTTTATCACCAATGATTAGCTATTTAATCCAATGCCATCGTCACAGTAAGAGAAGCCTTTTTCTTTCATTTAATTCCATATATCGCTGTTTCACTGATACATCGAAATCTTTCCGAAATTAGCGATCATATTTTTTAAAAATAAAATCAGATATAAAATTTTTTAGAAGAGAATGATAATTGAAAATATCAAATAGAAAGTCGAAGGCCGTTTTTCAACAATATTCAATATTTCAGGTCCTTTTAAATTAGTTTTAATGCATTCGAACCATGGAAATTACTTATTAATATTCGAATTGCGTATATATATAATAATGGTTTCGACCACATCAACTTTAGGTGAGGATCCCTTTGCAAGAATATATTTATCTAAACTTTCCCGACTTCTGGTATGGGACCTGAGGTTTAAATTAATTTCGCACCATCTACATGCGGTGAGATGAGCATCCAAGCCTTTCTACTTTTTCGGTGGGATTTTTGGGTAGGATAGAGCTGAGAACTTACCTGCCATATTTTAGATATGAGTGTGTCGCATTATACAGCCAGGCCAGATAGGATGTCGCTGCCATTAACAAGGCGTATAAATGAGTTAAAATAGTTTGTTAAAATAGCTTTGGCAACAACTAATTTGCACCATAAAAAATATTTTTGTAATAATAAATAAAAAACGGCAAGAAAAAACAAAAGAACCACAATTCTACTTTCATGATCAAAGCTAACGACAAATTATCCCAAAAAATGATAAACAACTATAAATTAACTAAATTTTAAAAATATTTTTCCTTCTTCGCTTTAAAAAAATTTAAAAAGTAAAAAGAAAAAATATACAATAAAAAATTTATGAATAGTGAACAATTATGATAATAAAGAATAGAATAGATAAAAGCAGGTGCCCCTCGTTTCTTTCTTCAAACTTTTATAATTTCTTTTCCAATTTTCTCAAATATCGGTCCAAAAGAATTTTAAAAAAAGCAGTATATTTTATAAAATAGCCGAATGTTTTTTGTCGCTATTATGTCGATTAATATTCGCGTCGTCGTTATTTTGTCGTTCCATTTAGGTGATATTTCTTTCATAATGTTTCGATAATTTATTTATTATTAGATGCTTTGCTGCAGCTACGAATGCACAATTTATTAACCTCTAACGCAGTATTTGTTTGTAAAATAAATTTTTAATGCATAGGGAAATACCATCGCATATAACATGGCAATTAATTTGCCTTATATCGATATTAAATTAAATACCGCACATATCACTAAATAAATTTAAAAATTATAAAATCAATTAAAACATTTAAATAAATAATTGAAATTAAAAGTTGAAGTAAAAAAAATATTTTTTGCGAAATATATATAAAAATTTTTTTTCTACTGTCTTTAGCAAAATAATCCAATCTTCATTATTCTATCCTCAAGGCATCAAATCTCTGTTAATTTCTGTAAATGTGAAATCTACAGAAATCGATTGAAATATTTGCTAGAAAAGTGATATTATTCGATTGTAGGACGAAATAGCTTTAAGGCAAATTTGCTGGTCTAAAAGTACGAAATACATCATCTCAATTTTATAAACGAGGAGAATTGTTCTCTTTGATGATTTGCAGATTTATTTAATTTTATTAAAAAATGTAAATTTTATGGGCTAAGAAATAAATATTGGATTTGTTTCTAACTTTAACTTTAACTTTAACGGAGTTTATTAAATGGAGTTTATTAATATAGTATGCAAAAGGATAAAATGGATCAGCTCGATGAATTTTCCGATGGCTTTCGCGAAAAAATTCATGGAATGGATGAATTTTTTAAACGCACAGTAAAAAAAGAAGTCATTTTATATGCAGAATGAACACGAAAGAGTTGGTAAGGAAAGCTTTAAAAATTATATAAATATATATATAGTGAATAATATTAATTGTCGCTTGCCATGCAAATTTTATTTTGTTCATATCCTTTGAACAGATAGTAAGATGAAAGGTGTGAGACTACAACTGGAACTTTTATCCTCAAACTTGGCTAAATAAACTGCATAAACTAAAATAACAAAGAATAGCTGCTTTAATTGTAGAAGACCTCTTTCCTCTTTGAATTCAGAACACCGATTGGTGGATGGATGCTCCAAATGAGGGAGTCATCACGGACATTATAAGACATTATAAGCCTAGAATTTTCAACTGAGACTCATTCAGTAACTGCGGGGTTTATTTCTGAATGACACATTTCTCAATATGTATGATTATTTCGTACTGCTTAAGAATATACGAATGCTCATCACTGCTTCATTGAAGGTTTTGATTGCTGACCACCTGTTTAGTTAATTCATTATCAATTAGCTGCAGAAGAAACACAATAATACCGCTGCAAGGAAAGGATTGCAACCGAGTTTATATGCAAGTATATTGATAAATAACCAGGTTTTCTCCTGATGGAGGAGGTGGAGAAGGAGAGAGATATAGTAAGCCAGATTTTTGATTCCAACCGAGCCTTTTCAATTCTTTTTAATTCTTCTGGCAAAGTTCCATGGATTTTGAAAAAAACTAATTAAATAACAAATTAAAAGAAATTAACGTGGAAGTTTATTTTTCAATTTAGTTTTATGTATAACTAAGAGGAAATTCAATAAATTTTTATTCTTATTTATCATAAAAAATTTTCCAATGAAAAGTTTCATTTAAAAATTTTTCAATAAATTCATTCATTTTTTCAATTGAATTTTGTTTCGCAATGATTTATATTTCGTCGGATTTTCTCCACCATTTCATCTATAAATAAAATTAATGAAGAGACAAAAATATTTTAAATAGCTTTTTGGCTAATATCACCCATATAAATTTTCGTATATATTTCATGAAAAAATTGCTTATCTCTTATAAATTTAATCATTTTTTAATCGGATTTACTGACAATAATGAAGTGCTCACAATTAGCCTCGACCTAGTTGCTTGTTGCGCCCAATAAATCCTACTAGTTTATCTCACTTAAAGGAACCTGGTAAATTTCACCGGCATTTGAAACTTATTAAAGCTTGGTAAAAATAGGGGAAGCAGAAACTTACGCTGCAACGCACAATTTTCTATCTGTGTTGCACTTTGAATTGGGGATCTGCGTGCACTCTGAATCCGATGAACAACCAAGACCAGTCTCGTAAACGTCCTCGCCAATCTTGTTGCCGCTTTAAAGAAATTATTTTTGAAACGCAGTAGACCTTTCAAAAATTAGTAGTAATTCTAAAATTCTCATAGGATCTTTCTTATAAGAATTGGATCCTCTCCGAACATAAATTATACACTCACCGTTCCTTATAGTGGCACACAACAAGTTTTTGTTGTCCGCAGTCGTTGATACCGCATCCCACTTTGGTCGTCTTTCCCCAGGCCATCTTAAATTTATGCAATAGATGATTCCCAGAACCCACAAAAATCCTTTTAAGCAAACGACATCAACTGCACTTGAAGTAATACATTTTTATGAAATCATTTGCCTCTTATAAATTAATAAAAACCTGAGTATATCTACTGTAGGCGCCCCATTCGTGGGAATAAACGTTTCGCTGAGCTAAACTGGTCGGCACATTGTGACCTTCGTTCCACCACTTCGATAGTGCAGCTTTTATTGCGTCAGCTAAACAAATAAATAAGACTGGTCCATATTTAAAAAATTTTTTGACCTTCGTTCCACCACTTCGATAGTGCAGCTTTTATTGCGTCAGCTAAACAAATAAATAAGACTGGTCCATATTTAAAAAATTTTTTAAGAAGAATTTTTAAGAACCAATTTTTAACCAATTTTTTTAACCAATTTTCCAATCTCCCCCATATTAATCTTTATTATTCTTTAGTTTGTGGCACTAATAAAGGGTACTCTAATTTGCAATTCTGGTCGACAGTTGCGAGAAAATGTAACATAAATTAGATTGAGTAATCACAGCGAAAATTGGTCTTCAATGTAAGATAAAAATTCGCTGTAATGCTCGCAAGTGTTTTAGATGGTTGCGAAAATTGACTAATGAGAGTGCAAAACACCAGGGAACCACACATTTGGCGATCCTTACAAAGTACATTCTATATGCGAATAGCACAGAACCTCATGTAATTCTCCAGCTATCTCTGTTAGGCCATATTCTTCGCCATTTATAAAAGTTGATATTTCGCACCTTGTTAAATCTCATAATCTCGTAATGGACGAGATCAAATGAAGAGAACCAATCGAAACCTGGAGTAATATGGTCAGATTTGAGAGATAGTGGCCTATCAATGGACTTGAAAAGCGTTAAAAGGAGTGCCTTCAATTATTTTCAGGAAAAGTATCGGAGGACCTGGAAACGCCATGCCTTGATGGCCAATGAAGCACTGGTATTAGAGGAATACCGTATGAAGAGTCTTGATAGAACTCAAAGAGGGTTATTGATCTTGGTAGAAAATAGTTTAAGATGATATTTTTTCTAATCTGGTACGCGCAGTTTATTATTGGGGTGGCTGCATCTACATCCATTTGCAAACCTCGTGATGTCCGTAATAGAAGGCGCTCATTTTCTCACCATCTATGGCTGAACCACGAATGCGTTTTAAAATCTCTCTCTTTATTGTATCAGTCCACTTCTTGAATGGATCTTCTCGAAGTCCACTACAAGGTAGTTGAGAGAGAGCGATATGTTTCAGTCTATCAGAATGAATAATGCGCATTGCACCCAGACAAATGTGGATTTCTTTGGTGCAGGCTTAATCGCATGCGTTATGAGCAAACTGTATAGTAGATCAACAGAAAAGGAATGAGAAGGTCTTCAATAGGAAAGGAAAAACAAGATTTGGAGGAATGGATAACATGAGAGAGTGGTCTTGTCCGACCAAAGAAAAAATTCTAAACTCGGCAATCGGATTCGCTAAATATTAGCGTACCATTAGATTGCGCAGAAGTGAGTTCGCTATTCTGTCCCCTATCTTTTGGAATAGTTCCTGCTTCACATTGATTAGCTACCTGTTGAGCACTATTCTCCAAATCGCAATCATAATTCTGTAAAAAGTTTTTATTAATGATATGAGATAAAATAGAATCTAAGCTGAATGCAATACGGCAACAAGGAATTATTAACTAGCTGATAAAAATCCGTCGCAGAATTTCCTAGTCCACCAGCGTTCGCTAACACTTCTCGATAATCATTGTGAATTTTACGAAATCTCCGACGATCACCTTCGCTAATTTTTTTATTAGAACACTGTGGGACTGAGTCTAAATGTTGAATTTTTAAACGATTTTGGAAAATTGAATAGAACAAATTTTCCAAAATAAACAATAAACAACATACATGGATCGAAAAGTTTTTCCATTTCACTCTTTTGCCTAAAAATTTTTTGATTTATATTTTAAATTTTTATATTTTTATAAGAATTTTGGTCAATTTTTTATTTCCCAATTCGATAATAATTAAGCCATTTGCTATACGAAAAAATAATTTAAATAATTTCGATGATCGAAGATCGAAATTTGTTTTAAACAATTCCGAATCTTACAGTTCGCAAAGACTTGTGCTTCTATCACAGCGCGAATTGCTAAATGCAGTACAATCGTTGTCACTGTTGCATCCATTGCCAATGTCATAGATTGGTTCACCGACTTTATTTCCACTAAATTTTTCAAGTAATGATTTTTAAAGTTTAGCTAAGCAAATTGGATGAATAAAAAATTTTTTATGACATAATAAAATCATTTATACTTCATCGATGCAAAAAAGTCTTGGCAAAATTCACGCTCGAAGTGATTAAAGGTACACCTATCATGTTTTTTTTTTCTTAGAATATTCGTCGTCATTCCTGGTTGGGTCGCCGTGTTGAAACAAGCAAACCTTGCCATTTGGTGGCAATATGGATGAATCGTGAGCATTACCCGTTTTTTCGAAAAAGAACTACTAGCCGGAAAATGTAATTCCATAATCAGCGATGGCATTTTGCAGTGTATTAACATCAGTGTCTATATATATATCAATAGATGAACTGATAAAAAAATTACAGTGCTTACCCTTCTTTGAAGAGGCAAACAACGTAATCAACATAAAACGGAGAATGTAATCTATTGTCTTCGTTACAAGTTTGTTTGATAGAACATCCAACTTTCGTAGATTTTCCCCAAATCATCTGAATATTAAACTTTTTCTCTTATCTCATATAAAAAGGGAAGCTAAAAAAATTCAATTTCCCACTTTTTTTATTATTTTCTGATTCTAATTTTTAACGTACTAACGCATTAATACGACTATGAACGCTAATCTGACCTGGGTGAAATTCGATTTTGTAGCTTTATCAGCAACTGAGAAAATATTGCTTTTCGACGGCGTTGCTTCAGCCCACCATAATGCAGTGGCTTCCTTCATGATTATCGCTGAATAACAAAACTTTTTAATTATTCAATCCAAATATCCAATTATAAAGGAATTATTGGACTTACCAGGTTCCTTACCAGAAGTTTGGTATCTTCTAGCCACTTTCGGTTTCACAGCAGCCGTCGTTTGACTTGCTTTCCCATTTAAATTATAAAATGGGCCTTCAGTAAAATGACAATTATGTGAAGAATAGGCCGCATTTTCTTCTAGTTCGCAGTCGTATTCGACTTTATAGATATTTTTTCCTAGGCTTTTAGCGACATTTGAGCGATAATCGTTTATCGAGACAATAACCTGATCGCGACCGCTATCATCCATGTAATATTTGAATTTTTTCTCGCATGCAAAACCAATTGCTAAAGGTGAACATTAGTTTTAATTAGCTTTGAATATTGTTCAAAATCGGTCACCATTAGAAAAAAAGAAAAAGGAAAAAGGAGGAAAACCTCGAGCAATAATGAAGGCGAGCAGGAGAGACGAAATACCAAACATCTTTGCTGGATCTTTCTTAGTGCTGTTTCTCATTTATGAAACTGAGTATATATATGTTTCATGGACGAATTATTAATATTTTTATTTTTTAACAATAAATAATGAATAAACATCTATAAACAATGAGTTTATAAAATTTTTAAATATTATTTATTGGATTTGTTAGAGTTAGACGAAATTTTTTTCTAATATTTTTCTACGCTCCTTGATACAATTTGAAAAAATTTTAAAAAATTTTTCTATTTTTTCATATTTAAATATATTTTCATACTTTTAACAAATTAATGTTTATTAATGTATGAATTAAACAAATAAAAATAATAAAAATCAAATCATCTATCGAGAACAAAACAAATTTAAACAGTCAATTTAAACAGTATATTCTCATATTGAAATAATTGAATTTTTCTCTTAAGTTTTTCCGAAAATCAGTTCCATTATTAGAATGTGGAAGGAAAGCCAACGAAAACGAAAGCCTACATTCTTCTTTTTTTCAAATAGATATATTTGATAGAGGAAGACTATGGTAGAAGATGAAGTGGCATCCAGGCTATCTAAATATGTGAAATGTGACGTGAAAAAAATTGAAAAGCAGACCGAAAATTTATCAATTTATCCCTTATGTTTCCTCCAGGAAGCCTTTAAAGATTTCATTTTCACTTTGATTTTCACTTTGTGGATGAAAGGGTTTTTTTCTTTCGCAAATATCAAAATTTTTTTAAAACATTGAGTCATTAAATATTTTAATAAGCTAAATTCTGTTTGCTTTAATTTTTAAGTTTTTTTGTCGCGTTAAAAAATACTGAATAATCAAAGGCCATAAAGCAAAAAAAATGATAAATGATAATATTGGTAATAATGATAAAAATGATTAAAAAACCTCTTGATTAAACTGTTGATCAAAGAGCTGAGGTATTTCTAAAAAAATTGCGATAAATTTTCAATATAAAAACAATTACGATGGGTAATGTAAAAAAAATTGCTATAATCACTGGTTCATCCACAGTGGCTTATGGAAGGAAAGCATTACTGAAAGAGAGACATTCGATTTTCATTCATCAAATGCATAAGATACAAATAATTTCTGGCACTTAGAGGAAAATGAATAGAAGATATTGTTTGCTATTCCGGCCGATGTGCGATGAGTTTCGATGCAAACTCTGGATTCAATGCCTTTAAACCTATCAATGAATCAAGGTTCTCTTATCAATAATTCTCTGATTTGCATTCATAAAATGACAATTTCGGATTAAAATGAAATTTGAATGATATAAACTTCAACATTCAATCGATTGGTCGATCGAAAAATTTTAATGAAATTGCTTGAAGTATGAAAATTGGTATTAACTGAAATGAAAATTTCTGATAATTGAGACTCTGCTCTTTAATCTCTTGCGATACTTTTATTCTTTATACTAATTCATTCATGCTTTCATTACTTTTAATATAATATTTCACCTGGCAAAACACCAGAAAAAATGACTGATTAATTCGATATCATTTTATTTACTCGTTATGACTTCTAAATTTTATTAAGTGCTAATTTTGATTGCTTTTATCACAGTAGTTGATAATGTGACATGAATTGAGAATAGCCAACATCATGAATTATGCATTTATCTGATAAGCGGATAACAAAACATTATGCGAAAATTGCTCGATCGTCAATTTTTGGATGATAATATTTCACATCGATTAACTTTTAGATTTGTATTCATTTTTTTTTCATAATTTCTATGGCGTCAATGCTAAAAATAGTTGAAAAATTGCTTGGCTTCCTTAAAATTCCTGAAAACAATTGTTTATTTGATTATGGAATAACTATTCTCGAGTATTTTTAAACCAATTTAATAAGTAACGTTTCATTCTGATAGTATGGTTATTCATATAAAAGGCATGGCGAATAAGCTATGCATGAGACAATATTGGGTCGGATTGACATCCGAGGTCAGAAATAAAGTTTTTACGTCTCTTAATAGCTTAAATGATATAGACTCCAGAAAATTCGTCTGGCCATAGCATAGGTCGTTATTAAAATTAATCGTAATAAATTCACTCACAAATTGGTCTGAGGAAATGACTACCATTCCTTGCATTCATATTTAGTCGTGTAGTTGGATTCGGAAAGCATTTCCCGTTCTCCTCGAAAAAATTGGGAATGCACATGCATTCTGATACTCTTACGCATCCATATCGTAGATTTTTGAATACATGCAACTGGCATTCCTCATAATAGACTTTGCTTTCACCACAAGAATTTGTAGAAACTATTGATATAGACGAATTGCTTGCATTTATCAGAAGAAACTAAAAAGAAGCTAAAAAAATCAAAAGCTAATGATAGTGTTGACCAGTAGATCGCAACCATAAAAAGGCTTCTTAAATTTAGGCAAAGGCCATAATTGAGAGGTGCTAAAAAGAATTTTTTCTTTTTTTTGAGGTAACTGGGTCAGCAATAACGATAACATTGTAACATTTAAATAAAAATAACTATTAATAACTATTCATATCGATTAGCACCCATTCATTTGTAATAATTAAAAGTGAAATAATGAAGCAATGAGGTGGGAATTAGAAATAGTGGAAATAATCAAACTCCATCCTACTTGATCTCGACTTAACAGTGCATTAGTTACCACTTATTTCCAAATCATTCATACCACCTAATGATAAATCAATGTATTGTCGTTAAAGGAGAACTTGTTTGTAACCAAAAGCCAATTAAGCAACCACAACCCGCATCTTTTCAAGGAATTGCCCAGTGAAAGTAACCAAAATTTTTTTTTGGTTTCTGAACATAATTTTATAAATCTACATGCTTTTAAATCAACCACAATAAAACAAAAACTCACCAAAATAGCGACGCACGGAAGAAACATAACTGATTGTGGCTGTGGCTGCTTTAATATGAACATTTATAGTTAACTTTTGGCTAATGAACGATTCATTCGCCGTACTACTGTCCCACAAATACGCTTAAATTTTGTCGAATATACTGTATTCGGAAATTTTTTTGAATAAAATATTACAATTTCTTTCTTATAGAAAAAAGGGATAATAGCAATACAATTCGTTCGCATTGTTGAAATTCGGCTTTGGCGCATAATTTTCTAATACTTCCACGTCAACATTGCTCGGTGAAAAATCAGTTTTGCGAAAATTTGTACAACCATAACGAAATGAATTAAAAATATTTATAAAATTATAAAATTATAAATCCAAATCGCCGAAAATGAAAAATTTACATTTCAAATTATTAACAACTTCGAGTCAAATTTTCATTTAATCTCGATATTCATCAAATTACTACGCGATTCCCAATTAATTCTTCTATGAGCATTCATTCGTTTCTTGTTGTTAATAGTGTAAATTTTATTAAATTTTTGTTTCAATCGCCAATATTGAAAATAATTGCATGTGATCAGTAAGAATTCTTTCGATCTACGGTCCAGTTCTATGTTTATTCCAGGTTATATTAGTAAAGCGTTCCAGAGGCGTTTAACCTCATCCCCATTGGCTATTGTTATAAAGTTCTTGACCGAAAAATTATGTTATCTCCTTAACTATTCTAATAACTGCATACTCCATTCCAAATTGCCTTAATTTTTATTAACACTCTCTCGTTCTCGCTATCCTCATTGGAACTCGAATTCGTTCTATCCGATTGGTAATTGTAAAAAAATATAGGCGACTTCTAACGATAATGGAATTGAGAGTTATTTGAGTAGAACGCAACAATTTTAAAAATAGAAATTTAAACATGAACTATATGAATTCTATATGCATATATGAATTCGAAATTTGTTTTAATAAGAAAATTCTCGCACTTAAAAACAATTCAAATTTATAATATAAAGCCATTCATACTGTCAAAATTTCAAGCCTTCAACAAATGTACTCTCTGCTATGGAAGAAAAAAATAATACCAAATGACTGAAGCGAAATAATTCTGCTCCTAATTACTAGCAAATATTACAAGGCAAGTATTATAATATTATTAACAATTATCGAGGAATCAACCTGATAGACATTTCCGAGAAATTTTTCGCTTATTTCCTCTGGATATATGGTAACAGAGGATAGCGCGATGCGCATTATCATGCTGGATTCATTTCCGTTATTCTATCTTATCCACGCTAAGAAGATTTTTGGAGTTGATCTTCGATTATTTCGCTATTAATACATCTATTTTTTTCAAGAGGTAGCGGGAACAGAAACCGGACTCATTTCCAAAAATAAGTACCATATCATCATGTTCCTACCGTTTTCTACAGTATAATAGAGAACATGCATAAGCGTAAGATCACTGTTGAAATTAATCTATGTAAGAGCAGATAAGACAATCGGTCGAATTTTCCTAAATCGTACAAAATACAAAATTAACTTAAGCTGCCGAACAGGTCGACAAAATATGTCCTGAATTTATAAAAACAAAATAAGGTCAATGAAAGGAAATTAATGAGTGATATATATGATAAAAATAATCAAAAACTAATAATGCAAAGAAAAATAATGCAATAAAAGAGAATTAAAAGATTCAATTCAAAATGAATAAATTATAGAATTATATTAGGGTAATAAAATGATCAAAGTTTCAAATTTCCTTCACAAATTTCATCCTTTTAAATAAAATCATGGATGACATTTCTTAATCCCTTTTTTAAAAATAGCTAAAGATGACGACCTACAACCTAGCAACATCATTCGAATATCTATTGCATTAAATTAATGCTGCGAATGAAAAAATGTCATACACCCTTAATTTACTTTGCATTTCGATTTCAATAATTCCAATCTATTGGAACTTGCTGCATTAAAATTTAACCTAAAATAGTCTGATTTGACATAACCATGTAGAATTTTACATGTATAATTACATATAACATCTTAATTAATTCGACGGAATGAGAGAATGGTTGCATAATTGCTTTGTAATTGAAACTGCTATTAGGTGAGAGTCAACGTACAAAATGCTTTTGGAATCCGGCCGCTCAATTTTAAAAGCTAGGAAAATGCGGAATTTATTTTAAATATGCAGTTTCGCCTATATCCTGTATCTTCGTCTATATCCTGTATCTTCGCCTATATCCTGTATCTTTTCTCCTATATCCTGTATCTTTTCCTGCAAGAATGCGTATAACTCAGCAAATAACTCAGAAGTTATTTTTATTGATAGTAATCTCCAATTCTCGCTATTCCCCCAAGTCATCTCTACAATGTTCAATGGAAATTTTCAACAAAATTTTAATATTAAAAACAACGATAAACTAATAAACTAAGAAAATAAACTAAAAATTAAATTTGCAAATTTGTTGGTTCCAACGGCTATGTGATCCTTTATGGCTTGCAACATTGGTTTTACATAAAGGCTCTGAAACTTCCGCTCTTCCCAAATATGCTTATATCGAAGAATTTGAATTTTTCTAACGGTGTTACCCTATTAACATGAATGAATTTGAATG
The DNA here is from genome assembly GCA_900625125.1 of Dracunculus medinensis. Taxonomy (NCBI): domain Eukaryota; kingdom Metazoa; phylum Nematoda; class Chromadorea; order Rhabditida; family Dracunculidae; genus Dracunculus; species Dracunculus medinensis. Next base: position 3,766 of record UYYG01000223.1, on the reverse strand, counting down.
CAATCTCGACCAGAATTATCGCTTGTTTTATCATCAATTCTTGTTGCTATTTTGTTGGTAATATTTTCTGTGGTAATATCGCTAAAAGCTTTGGAGTGTTCTGCATTTTCAATTTTTTTTTATAAATTATTGCTGAACACTGACAAATACTCAAAGCCTTAATAAAGCCTTAACGAATGGAATCTTAAATACCCAATGTCGACGTATGTCGAGTAGTTTGCTAGTCGCTATTGAGCAAATGAAAACGATACTAAAGATGGATTTTAAATGCTGAAAGAGAGAAAAAGATGAATTTTGAGCCCTATTTGTGCCCTAAGCATTTGCAGTATTCACTGCCTTTTAGTTTTCATTTGCAGAATCCACTATTTCAGTTTTATGGTGCAACAGCTTCGCTTTAACGATTCTGAAAAATCAGGAATTCAAACTTACTGCTTAATGCAAATGCTTTCGTACAGTGTCATGGCTGATGTTATTTAAAAATAATGGCTAATAGTTAAATAGGATGCGTACAAAACATTATTCGGCAACTTATGGCAGTAATTAATAGTAATTAATAGGAATGGGAAAGCCATAATGCTTTGCTTAGTTTTGTAAATATATTTTAACAAATTAGATATTTTGGCATAAATTTAAATTTAACCTAAAATTAAAGTATTTGGACGATTTGATTGATTGGATATTGAAATTATATTTGGAATAATCTAATATAACATAACCAGGTAAAATTTGCATTTGAAAATTGTAAAATTTTCTATTTAAAGAATAGCTCTTATTTAATTTACCGAACTGCAGGCGATGAAGAGAAGGGATGTGCATAATTTTTCTGGAATTCTTCGATTATTTCACTTGATTTGCAGTGTATAAGAGTTTTATTTTATGAAATGTTGGCCTCCAAAATCACAGAAGACATCATGTGGAATTCTTCGGATAACCAGCAGTTCAAGCAGATTGATTATATCATAGTCAGTTGCTGTTCCATGCTATAGAGTCGTTTCTATCGGAGCTCTGAAACTAGCAACCTAAAGTTATAGGTCTATCATGTTATTGTCTGACCCATAAATTATGGATTAAGATTCGCATAAAATTGACAACTCGCAAAAATACTATCTCCTAAGATCTTTCAACTAGCTCAAACTAAAAAAATCAAGAACTCTGAGTCACCGAATAATTGAAGCATCTCAATGAAATGAATGTTCTGACATCTCTGGAAGTGCGGATACTGGTTCCAATTAAACTCATATCTCTGAAAGTTAGCCGTATGTTAGGATATGCTAGCAGGAAATGCGATAGTTGGAATCAATTGGAAGTCGAAGAATCAGCCTAGTAGATGTTCCACTGAAAATAGGTAGGTCAACGATATAGAGGACGAAAAAAATTATCTTTACTATTATCAGCGATGGCGTCGGACTCAACAGTTTAGAAACGAGTTTTACCATTGCAAACAGTGGAATGGGCATAATAGTTGATATATTGAGCGAAGAACACTTAGAGAAGAACACTTTATATAGGGCAGAATTTCATTTCATAATTCACTTATATTCTATTTTCTCTGATAAAAATAATAAAAGAATTTGCAAGTTACAAATTGTATCATTTTACTTATCCGAATTTCGCATACTTAAGTACCATTCGCAAGGAAGTGTCATTGGATTTTTTCGCAAATTCTCCAACTCTTTTGTTTAAAGAAAGTATGCAATTCAAATGGAAATTCTTTGAAGCTTTTTTTTATTATAAAATAAAAATAAAACAGTTTTTTTTCATCAAAATTTTGTTTTCATCAAAAAAATAAATAATTCAAATCGGTTTATTTTATCGGATTATATAAGCTATTGTCGCAGAATATTGCGCATTGATTATTTGCTTTGAAGGATTTTTTCCTTTTCTGAAAATTTTATTTTCGCTATTTCAGTACAAACGACATTTACTATACTTACTTCACTATACTTAATACTTCACTATACTACAATACTTGGACAATACTTCACTTGAATATTGCACAACTTGCGAAATATTCATTGGGTTTAAGGAAATCACCTTAAGAAAATTTTTTTGGAAATACATTGGTTTCGGAATAGATTTTCATTGATTTTTAAAATTGTATTAGCCTTTCCGTATTGTTTTCGGTCGAATTTTTATTTACAATAGAATTATTTACAATTGGATCTAAGATAATAATTGGAATCCCGACTGCTAAGAAGATTAGCACGAATTGCTGGAATCGGAAGGCAGTTGCCGTTCGCTTCGTAGAAGTTTGGGATGCATTTGCACTACAACACTGGTTTGCAACCATATTTTATGTTAGAGATCCCATCCCACATACAACTTTCGTAATAGACTTTGTTTGCACCGCATAAACGTGGAATGCGAAAGGATAAGCCTTCATCACAGTTTATTAAGAAAATCTAAAATTGTTTTTTCCAAGCTTTATTTAGAAATTGACTAATAAAATTTGGTCAAATAGCTAGTTTAAATACTATTGCTATTGTTAATCTAAATATATGAATCTTATTTCAAGTAATCTATATCTCCCTTCCAGAAATGATTAGAGAATAGAGCTGAAATAAAAAGCAATGAAAAGTTTTTCAGAATATTTCCATTACCCATGCGCCAGTATGGAATAGAAAGGCTCAGCCGATTGTTGCTTATGGTCTCCAATTGCTCATTAATAGCATTTTAGACGGAAAAAAATTCTGATTAACAAATGATTAACGAATAAATGAAGTTTGCGACAACATCGCATAAATTAACCGCGATAGGATTCGCATGGATGATAACATTCCAAATTCATTGTTCAGGAAGTGGCCGATATATAGCGTAAACTTTGACATTTTCAAGTTCATCCAAGACGTCAAACCCATCAATAACTCTAAAAACTTCAAAATTCCAAAATTTAAACTTTATAATTAATAATAATAATAATAACCTGAATAATTTTTGAATATCTTTACGCGAAGACTAACAAAATTTGAATTGCTTTAGTGAATGAAACACTAATTATTTTATGAAATCCCAGATTTGTGGTATAAAAATGAATTGCAGTGAATGATAAAAATAAGTCTAAAATAATGTAATTCAAAAATTCATTCAATTCATTGTCATCTAATAAAGTATCTATTCGTTAAGCAATCTCACCTCATAGGTTTTTGGACATAAATCGCAATAGAGTTCAATCTAATCCAAGTGTGATTTGCAAGGTGACTGAAATAAAGCAATTTCAATTCGATCTTCTAATACGAAATATTTGTCCTAGTTTTATTCACATACATACATGTTTGATATAAGATTTCAGTTGCTTCGCTAAAATGGCGAAACCTGAATTCAAATATCGAGCGATAAAAAATCTACGCAAACAAAAAAATTTTCCCACAGTGATATTGGCTGTAGGATTAATTCAAATAACTAAATTCGTTACGATCTGGTTAATATTCTTTGGACTTACTATTTTTAGTAGGATTGTACACATGCTTTTGATCTGACATTCTTCTTTAATTGAAGCGGTTCATCGTCACCTTTATCGGCTTTATCTACTACAAATAAATTAGCATGGGACAGTTATAAGAGTTAAGAGTTATACAACAAATAAATTATAAAACAATTATAATGTAACAATTCTAATTGCAATTGTAATTACAATTAAAAATTAAAATATATTGGCAAACAAAATACTTACATGCTTGGCAATTTTAAGGCCTTTTCGGTTAAGCGACGATAAATTCATCCAGCAGTCCTAAAGCGAAGACGAGAAGAACGATGACGACGACGACGA
>UYYG01000115.1:0-99001 GCA_900625125.1 Dracunculus medinensis | reverse complement strand
TTTTTGATTCATTAAATATTTACTTTTAACAACAATGTATATATATATATATATATATCCATGAAATTATCACAAACACACCGTTGATCTATTCTGAACTGTTCTGACTGCTATGAAAATTCCATTTTTTATTTATCAATATATTGATTGTATTAATATTAACGCTTTAAACAAAGCAGAAAAACTAGCAGCAACCTAACTTTTGAGAAATATGATGTTGCGATATATTGAAAAAAGATACCTAAGGAAGCGTTTATTACCCGTAATTCGATCGACCACATGATTAGCACCCGGATGTATATCATCACCATTTATTATTAATTTTCGCATAAGTTCTATATTGGCTTCATTGACGATTTCTGGAAAAGTAAGTGTTTTTGCAATAAAGATAGGAATACCAACCTGGTCAATATGCAAATTCGGATCTGGCGAAATGACCTGAAAATGTGCATAAACCAATAATTTCAACCGAACAACCAAAAAATGAAGAATATATATGACATATGTGACATATGTACAAATATATAAGAAAGAATAAATAAAAAGAATCGCTGAAAAAACTACCAAAATTACGAAATATCTAACTCACATGCAATTTAAACCGTTGAAATTAAGCAGTTAGAAAACTGGAGCTTTATCGAGTATCATAATTGTTAAACACGACGATCATTCGACTTATGGATATCAAAGTAAAAATTTTATGGAATATATCAATAATATTTATAACAATATCTAAACAATTATTCATGCTTATAATTCCTGCTAAGAAAAAGTTCAAAAAAAATTGAAAAAATTACAGTCCGGCCGGAAAAATCCACTCGTTTCCCAGAAAGATTTCCTCGAAAACGTCCTTGCTTTCCTTTTAGTCGCTGGGCAAATCCTCGTGTGTTCTTTTTTGGTTGCATTTCGACTGGAAGACCACTAATTTCGCTATTCATATATAACGCAACTTGCACCTATAAAAATCAATATCAAAAATAAGATCAGGTAGTACAATATACACAATAGGTAACACCATACATATAAAGTCGAAAAATCATTTAAAATTAACGAGAGAAAAAAGAAAAAAATAGAGGAAAATAGCAGCAAAATTCTCTTGGTCACTGCTTAGTGGTCAGTAAGTAATATCATCCACTAATTTAATCCCGAATAAACCATCACAGGAACTACTGCTATGAATTCGACAAAGTGCAACTTAAGCGAAAAGAGTAGATTCTCCTCTCAATCATATATTTCATAAATAAGTCTGCTGAACCCTCGATCACATATTTCACAGATAACTCAAAGTTCAACGAATTAGGCTGTGAAGCTCTACCCCACTCATCATATTTATTCTTCAGACTCCTCTCCCACTGACTATCGCCTTTTTCAACATTTTCTGAGTCTTCAAGAATCAAATGGATCCTCGAACTGCCTTCGAAGAACTCATCTGGCCTAGAATAGATTTTTATAACTTTTTTGCTGTCGAAATTTTATTTTATGGTTCAAAATCGGCATTTTACTAGACTTAATAATAATAATGGATTAGAATATTGTTCGACAGCATGCCATAATTGAACTGAATTCGGACCAGGATATGTCAGTATTCAGTTACGTCCTCTATTTTTACATTGTTTCCTTTATATTGTTACCTTTTGAACATGTTCTTTTTATATTATTATCATTGATTTTTTTTCATTTGATAGCTTATTTTTAATGCAAGCAAATGATGTTTGTCGCCTGCTTGATTGCTTCACAAAGAATTGGTGCTTAGACCATATTAGAACATAGTCAAACTGGCCATCATATCACTCTTCTTATTAATTTAACCATCGCTTTAGGTTAAAGAATTAGGCTGTGGAGGATGATGGACGATTTTTGAGAGAAAATTGCTCATTCTACTAAAAGACATCTAGATTATTGCAATATGAGAAGCGACAGATTCTTTCGAAATTAGAACTGCAGGTTGTTGGTCATTATCTTTTCCTCTAATATTCAACTACATGATCTGCTGGATTTACAGACATCATAAAGACAGTCTACAAGCTAGTCCAGATTATAATACCACAGATCATACATAAAATCTTTCTGCAAAAAGTTTCATACAGAAATAAAATATAAGAGATGGTGGAGAATGAATATAAATATATATATAAATATAAATATGAAAATACAGATCAAAGTTTTTTTGTTTTATACACCTAAAATTAAAGTACTTATTTGTTCAGTTAATCAAAGGTCGAGAAAGTGTCAGATTTTAAATGCCTAACATCTATTCACACAAAATGATCAAATGAAAGACGAAATTACAGCGCAGACCGCACTCAGCTCAGAACTATGCTCTTTCATCTGATAAATCTATGGAATAGCCACTAATTTATTATTGAGCGAAAACTGAATTATATGGCTGCAATCCCATCTACCAGGTTGCGGTAAATACTATTTTGCTATACTGCTGTAAAATATGACCAATTAGAGTGGATAATATTTAAAAAAATTATTTATTTTCCACCACTCAATTAATCTTGGCTGACCAAATTCGCCATTCGAATGAATTGATGCATTCTCGCTATCTACTGTCTTCCAACGGATAGCGTAAAAAGTAAGTAAGATTGACACATTTAATATAAAGAGAATCAAGCAAATATGGCCTTAAACGATGGAAAAAGGAATGTCTTATACTCTGAATGTAGAAGCATGGCATCAGAATAAACTTGGAAATGATTTACGCTTTTAGTCAACGCAACCGGTTTGTATCTTTAATGTGGGAACCGGTGAGAAAAAAAGAAGAAAAAAGAAAGAAACCTAATAACCTACCACTATTTACCTGCAAATGATCCCAAGATTCATTGATCGTTTTCGATGGCACACCATCTTCAACATACTTGCGAAGAATCTCGTTCACTAGCATGATTTCTGACAACTTCACAGTGATATCATCCTCGGTTGATCCACTTTTAATCTGAATAATTTTTGCATAAATAATTAATCTTGCAAAAAAAATTGTTCAGTATAATAACAAAATAATAAAGAAAAGATAAACTTCTGAAATGACGGACGGTCGAATACAACTTGGTGGAACAGGCAACCGAGTCAACAAAAGATTTAAAGGATGTTTCATTTCTGAGTCACGCGCCATTAACAATGGTATATCCTTAATTTTTTCAATTTATATAAAATTATCGCATTTTTTCATTGCCAATAAATCAAACAACCAGAGAAGCTTCTCATAATTTTTTTTCGAAATAAGTCCTTTACAAAAAAATTTTAAAGTTCTATCATTTTCTAATTTTCTAAAACTGTTTATACCGCTATCTGTATGTCAACATAACAGGAAATTTCTAAAAAAAATTACTTCCATCCTTATCTTACTGAAAATATCCTGCACATGGACTGGATCTAGCACATCAAACTTAATTCTTGGTAGCAAAGAGTGCAACTCCTTATTCTCCTCAACTGCAGCGAAGAATTCAGGTAAACGGTTTTCTGTTATTGTATCACTGTGAGCAATTTTAAGCACTGCTCCAGTTGCTTTTTTAACCACACCTGTAATAAATAAAACTAATTATGAATATTTGCTGTTAAAATTACTGAATTCAGATAACATCGAAAAATAAAAACGAAATCCATTTCAGAACTTATATTTACCGTTTTTGCTGCCACAGTGAGGACATGTTGTGTTCTTTTTACAGCTCGCAACGATTCGTTTATGCAGTGCCTTCCTTTTTAAATAATCCAAAGACGTTTTGCGCAATTCGTTCAGAAATTTCTCCCTTATTTCATCCGAAACAAGCAATCCTGAGCAACTCTGGAAAACTTTTTCTTAAAAATGTCAGAAAAAAGCATGAAAGAACTTTGTGATAAAATCGAAATTCTAAGCGGAAAATCTATACTTAAGGATCTAAAGAAAATAAAAAATCGAAATAGAAAATAAAATAAAACATGACATATTACTTGCAATGAAAGCTTATATAAATGAATGATCGGAATATTCCTGTCACATTTCAATTCCCTACAGGAAATGAATCCTGCAGCTACATTAATTTCGACAAATTTCAAAAAAATTCGACAAATAACAAAGAAGAAAATAAAATTCGAAACGAACTTTACAAATGCATTGCAGCACATGCATCACACTGTTGAAAAATCCAACATGGAATACAGGCAAAGCTAAATCCATGTAACCAAAATGCCCAACACAATCTACCAAATTCGATTTACAAGTGGCGCAGTCAATATTTTTTTGACATGTCCCCTGAAAAAAAAAAATTAAGGTTCGAGGTTATGTGATGTCATTATGGGATTGATTTTTGTCCTTTGACTGGGCAGATGAGGACTAAATTAAATTGAAACCTTATGATAATGACTTATCTTTACCTCCATCGCTAAGCAAACGATCTTGCGATAACAATCCGTACTCCTAACTAAATTAAAAAAATGCCTGGCATTAGAAAAAACTTCATAACCATAAATTTGACATGTTTCAGTAACTACAAAATATTATATAAAAAAATCTACGAGGATCTTCGAGTTGAGAAAAACTTAATGGATAAACAAACTAACAAGTCTTGTGTCTAGAGGACCATACGGCATCGGCGTAAATTTACCCGGAACACCATCGTAAAATTTACTATTGATGATAGGGATATGTGCAGCCTGCTTCACCATATCTGCACTACCAGCCGTAAACTGTATACTTTCCCTGAAAAATACACTATGTTTTATGGATTTACTGCACTAAATGAAGAGGGGTCGCCTGGGTCATCGCATTATGTATGGAAGGAGTCAAGATGAAAGTAAAATAACAGCCAAGAATAAAAAAGAGACATAAGAAAAAAAAACCAGAGGTAGGAAAGTTAATGCTGGAAAACTAACAATACAATGCACACATTCCATGCATAGGCGGTTTACGCCAATACTGAATGGTGCGAATGAAAAAAAGTTATAGGCACCAATAAATGTCTTTCAAATAAAAAGAAATTCAAATTCCAGCGATTTCTTTTGCGCGATTATTAAAGAAGCGAAACTAACACTTTACGCGACAAATCCGCCTCACGAAATTGTTCTTTCCCCATCGTTTTAAAGAGTTCCTCCAAAGAATTTTTGGAAAATCGATCAATGAAACCTGGAAAATGTGGAAAATATATATAAATTACTATAATATACATTGCGTTTAACTAATTCAGACTAGAAGGTTGATATCCGTAATAATATAATATTGGAGTTCGTAGAACACTATAACAATATAATATATCCCTTTATCACTTTATCACTATGTGGCTTTATCAAAAAATTATTACCATCATTCTTAAAATCACTTTTAAATGTTATTTAAAAATTTGACCCTATATAATCAAATTCACTTGGGGTCTTTTCTATACACAAAGATTACCAAAAAAAATTTCCATAGTTACTATAAGTATTACTTAAAAAATATATAGAATATTAAATTTTAATTCGTAATATTCAAAGTGGTTTTAAACGAAAATGATTATATGATAATATCACTTAAAATGAAATAGTTGCTAAAATAATTATTGTAAAAGGTTCGAAGCAAGCAGTTCGCTTTATTGAGTTCTCTCAAAAGACTCATTGAAGAGGAGGTTTTTAAAGCAGTTTTTATCAGTACAGGTAGAGTAAAGGTACGTTGGAATTTCTAGTAGCAAATCAGCAAAGAGGATTCAAAAATTCTATATAATAAGACGACAGCACCCATAAAAAATAAAGCAAAAAAATAAAATCGACAGGAGCAAATAAACTACGGAGAGCAAAGAAAAAACACTCTGATTTTGTTGAACTATTTATTGAGGGATAAACGCACCGCAGATGGAACCAAAGAGTGAAAGACCCTAATCGATCCCAAAAGTAGCCTTTTTACTCTCATATTTTCGTGAGAATATTGTAACTTGTAATAACTGATATTAATTTATAATATCAGTTCTTGATAATAATAACCGACCGACCCACAACAGACATACATGATGGCTTAAAGAAACTTAAAGCACTTGACAGCTGGACCTGATAAATTGTTATCACGTCATTATACAATAGTTGAAATAATAGTTGAAAAAAGGTCACGATCTCTCCAATATTATAAAGATGCTAGACTAGGCCATAATTATAGAGGGTCGTAAATTACATTCGTGCAATGCTTTTTGACCTTGAAAGTTTAGAATATTTAAAATGAGAGTGACCTAAAACAATTTTATTTCATACAGAATAGCACCATTAATGAACCACTGCACCTCGACACCTTCTACATAGCATTGTAATAATTTCAAAAACAAATGGATATTACTAGACTATTCAAACGATAAGGTACAAAAAAGCTGCAAATATTGAACGGTTCTCGAATTGATGGCAACTAAACCAAAAGTGCCTCAAGGCATTTACTTGCTTCTCCATTCTTAATAATATATTAATGGTGGGTCAAATGGCTCAGTGGGTTGTTGTTTAAATCGGAGAGCCGATGCTGAGGTTCTATTTCCGCAGAGGTAAATTTTTCCAGAAATCCAGATGTGATGCTGGCGACTCACCTATAATTCTATCGCCAAGGGACATATTGGTCCAGTAGGACAGCCTGGGGAACCAGTCAAACGAGAAATGGTGAGGGCTCTTGAAGTACCTTTTTGCAGCAGACGCAGATTATAATAAAAAAGTTATTATTCCCATAATAAGCTAACTAACATAAAGGACAATCTTAATAAAATCTTAACTTAGCGTTTCCACAGTGCTTTAGTGAGTTTCTGTGAAAATCTAATTTTATTCATATTTCGTAAATTCTCGAATATTATTAGGTGTTTGCCATTTGTTTTTTTCATTTTTTTGTTTTTAGGCCTTATCTGCTTATCATTTGTTTATCATTTGAATTAATAAATAATGAACTGGTTGAAGTTGAATGCTTTCATCGGCGACGTCTATATTCAATGCATATTGCATGGACAAAAGTTCTTCCCTTAACTTCTCGGCATTCGCTAAGTATTCAAAGACGACGTTAACATTTATCCATCTGAATTTGTATATGGAACTGCACCTAAGCGAAATTCTTATTTTATCAGTAAGTGGCACTTTTCGCCGTCTAAGAACGATGATAAGCAAGTTTCACCTGTCTCACATGTTTGCACATCTTTATCAAAGGCGATCATCATTAGCAAAGCCCTAACGGCCCTATGATGGGCCATAACATAGTACTTTCTCATTCACAGCACATATCTTTGCTACAGCTTGAGCTACGAAATTGCATTGAACATATTGCGGTTCTAATCAGAGCAACTTAAAGCAGCTTATATCAACAGATATACCAGCAATTTTCAATTTTTCCATGGATCTATGACGTAACACTATCCATGAATTGCTTCCAGGCGTTCGCCATAATCCTCGATCTGTGGATTTTAAGCACCTCCATTGCTCCATTCTAACCTTTCAAAGTCGAAAAGCACCATATACTTGACAATTGAACAACTCCTAAGCTGAGTTATACTCTTCCGGTAATTTCTCCGAGGATTCCTCCGTTATATCCCCTCGGCAATTCCCTCCGAAGTAAAAATCATTACCTTTAAAAATCACCATTGTACTGGTGCCACCCAACTGACCACTGCAATGGTACCAAACAAACGCCTGAAAACAAACACCCTCCAACAAACAATCGACTAATGCACTTCATGTGATCTTCTGTAATCTTTTGACAAAAATTTGAATTTTCGAATTCGGAATACGAGAATTAGAAATTTTTATGCTAAAATGCAGTATCGGCTTCTTATTTTAAGTTATCGAAAAACGTTCGAGGTTCGGTGTTTCAGTTGAATGAATTTTGGCCATTAGAATTAATAAATTCTCGAAAAGGAATGAAGAGAAACGATAGGTTTTAATAAATTTTTTTTGTTTCAATAAATTTTTGGATTTTTATTATTTTCGCTTAATTTGTAAAATTTTTGAAAAAAAAAATTCAGAAATTTTAGAAAATTTTAAAAAAAGTTTGAAATTTTATTTATTATTATTGTTGTTATTTAGTAATTAAGTCTTAAATGAATAGTTGAAAATTAAAAAAAATTCTCGAATTCAAACAGTTTTTAGAATTGATAATTATAATAATAAATATATAATAACTGATAATTATGATAATAAATATATAATAATTGATAATTATAATAATAAATATATAACAATTGATAATTATGATAATAAATATATAACAATTGATAATTATGATAATAAATATATAGTAATTGATAATTATAATAAATATATATTATAATAAATAATTGAATAATAAAGTTAATATATAATATAATTTAATATATAATTTAATATATTAATTATGATATATAATAATTTAAAATTGAATTTATTTTTGGAAAATAGCAAAAAATTGCAGAAATAAAAAAGAAAAAAATATTTTTTGCGTTTGAATTTTGCATGAACGGTCGATTTGTTTTGTTGTTCGATAATATTTAGTTTAATCCATAAAAAATAATAATAATTAGATTCAACGATTCGATTTACACGCATTTTTCCAATAACCCATATTTATAAAATATTTTTTATTATTTATTAGTATAAAAAAAAAATCCGCGAAATCACACCGAATTAAGCATCTAAGAGATAAGCGCTTTCGTTAATTATATGCTTTATAATCGCGTTGTTAAACGTTGATTCTGCTGATTTAGCGATTTAGGCGATTTATTTCTAAAATTTAAAACCACCACCGACTGAAGATCACCGACGATATTTTTGGTAAAGGTCCTTGAGGATCCTCGGGGTCCGTGAATTTGGTTGAAAAAAATTTTTGTTTTCACTTTTTCATAAACGAAATTTAGCATTTCTGTCAATTATGAGTCGCCGCTATTGTTCTTATTTTGGAAAGTCAAAGCTAAGGACTACCAAACCTGTTCTTCGATCCAAGTGACTCTCTGACAAAATTTTCCTGGTTAGACCAATCAAAATTGCAGTAAATGGACTTGTCAACTTTAAATATCAGAGATAATCTTCATCTCGCATCACTTTGCCACATTATTTCTATTTATTTTAAAACTGAAGAAAAGTTGTCCATAGGTTTCATCCGATTGTCAAGGAAATCCATGAAATGGAAAAGCTGCCTTATTCTATATTTTTTGTATAAATAAATTATTATTGATTATTAATATTATTATTTTCATCATTATTATTATTGTCATTATTAATATTATTATTATCATTATTATTATTGTCATTATTAATATTACCATTGTTATTATTGTTATTGTTATTATTGTTTTTCTCTTATTATTATTATTACTTTTATTATTTTTCATTTTTCATCTTTTATTTTTTCGTTATCTTTTTTATTATTTTCAATTCCTTACTGTTAATGCCAATAAATAACGTTTATCGTGCTTGTTTTCCTATAAAGTTTCACAATGAAACATTCACATTTTTATGAATTTATCATTAGCATTTTCCATTGGCTTCTTAAAGAATATTAATAATGAAACATGCATTTGTGAAAGAAATATTTATTTCCTTACCAATGCGGGTGAATTTGAATCACATAGCGTTAGTAATTGCCGGCTGCTAGCTTATATTTTTATGGTCAAATGGTTCCCTAGCGAAATTTGCCTACTCTAATAAGCCAAGGATGTGGCGAGCCCAATGGTAGAAATGGTAAACGCATTTGGAAGAAAAATTATTATCTATGCGCTATTTTGTCGTTCGTTTAATTCAAAAATACTATTTATCATTATCATTTATCATTTTTCTATTATCACTTGCATCTTTTTTTTTGCTTTTTATTTTATTTATTTCATAGTTTATAATATTAGAAAATTTTTGAAGAGATAATTTCAAAACAAAACAAATTTATTAATTAATAATTTTGTTTATTAGAAATTTTCTTGGAAAATTTGTATATACTTCAGTCGTATTTTCCCATACTTCACTGAGAATTTTCTAATAATTTTCATTGAATTTATTTATTTCTTTTCTTTTCTTCAGTAATAATTTCAAAATAATCGTTAATAAATAGGTTGGAAAAGGTTGTATTGGCGATTCGTCCATTCTTCGATCGCCGAATAATTTTCTAAAGCCGAAGTTAAACGAGCGAGTGCAGCCAAAAATGGCTCTTCAAAAAATCGAATATGGACGATAGCGGGAATAAAATCGCGCAATATTTTAATTTTCAGGACAATTTTCATAATATTTTATTATTAATTCATGTGTACCTTCTCAATATTGAATATTTTTCCTTAATTTTTGCACATAAAACAATAAATAAAATCAGCACTAATATATTTATACAATAAAAAATATTGTAAATAAAATAATTTTAGAAAAAACGACGAAAAAATTATTTTTTTTCTAAATCCATTTACGATAAGCATTCTTTATAATTTCTGATTTGGTTTTTGGTACTATTCGCTATTAAAAAATGAGACCAAATGAGATTTTTCACCATAGAGTGCCATAGAGAATTAAAATGTGAATCTTCTTCTTCTAACAGCTCTCAGCATTACTGGTTAGGATGACTGCATTGGCTCTCCATGGAATGCCTTAAGAAATAAAAATGTGAATCTTCTTCTTCTAACAGCTCTCAGCATTACTGGTTAGGATGGCTGCATTGGCTCTCCATGGAATGCCTTAAGAAATAAAAATGTGAATCTTCTTCTTCTAACAGCTCTCAGCATTACTGGTTAGGATGACTGCATTGGCTCTCCATGGAATGCCTTAAGAAATAAAAATGTGAATCTTCTTCTTCTAACAGCTCTCAGCATTACTGGTTAGGATGACTGCATTGACTCTCCATGGAATACCTTAAGAAATAAAAAATGAAAAATGTTAATCAGAATCCGGGTGGATTAACTGATTATTTTAAAAGTAATAAATAATAAATAATTTTTAATTGTTTTTCATTTTCCACGCATTGTATTATTATTCTAATGTGAACGTTTACGCAAATTTCATTCAAATTTAGTTAAAATAATTATTTGATGAGTGGAAAAGCAATTAACTAAAAATATGCATCCAAAAATAATAATTTTAGATTATTTTTTTTCCATAAAACTTAATCGATTGTCATTTTCGATTATTGTGGGAGAATATTAATTAACTTGTAATCAGCCATAAAAGTTATTCTAAAAAGACTTTTCTCCGACGCGACATTTTTGCAGATCTCAATTATTTAATTTTCGGCTATCATTAAATAAATTTAAATTTTATTTTTTACTTCAATGAACTAAAAGAAGAAATTTTGGAACATCGATGTTCGAGGTTTTATTCCCAGAAGATGTGAAAAAAATCCGGATAAATGCTGGCGTATCACTTGTGGGAGTGTTATTCCCCGAAATGTGAGAAAAATCCGGATAAATACTGGCGATTCATTGGTACTTCTGTCGTATGATTTACTGATATAAATTTTGCTAAAAATTTTGTCTAGTCTGAGTGAAATATCTAACGAGAAATAAGAAAAAAATTGAAATCGACCGTTATCTGATGTTTATGTAGGATTTGCGATAAAATCTACGTTCGCCCATTATTTTTTAATTGTATTCATAAATTCATCAGGGCATCGATGCTCCTTGTCCTTTATGGAATATTTCAAAATGTTAGAGGATGAATCCACAAATGATTTATTTGTTCATTCGTGGATTCGATCGAACGATTTTTCGGGATTTGCCACCATTTTTATCCTCATGATTGCCTCTTTGCCGCGATATTCAACGGAGGAAGCCGAACGAGAAATTTTATTAAAAGAAAAGAAAAAAATTTTTTCAATTTATCAATGCTTCTAATTTAAAGCACTTGAGGCACTAAATAAATATGCTTATATACTTGCACTTAAAAATTAAAATGCCTTAAGTTTTTGCTTTCATTATCTTGAAAGCCTTAGGCGCTATTTTGCGAAGATTTTTTTAGATTTTATAAATAAAAATTCTCATTTTTAAAATTATCATTATCAGTTTTTATTATCAATTGAATAATTTATTTCATTTAAACCGTTCTATATGCAATGTAATTATTAGCCAATTAAAGGCCATTTTATTAAATAATTTCCAATGCTTTTATTGTTTCAAATTTTTTAAATAAATTATCATTATGCAAGTGAAAAGTTCCATAAATCCTTTTTTTCCACAAAAGTACCAATGACCTAAAGAAAATTATCGAAACCAATGAAACGACTTATTTACCTATGAACATATTTCTGTTGTATATAACTTATAGCTTTACATTTATTATAGTAATTAATTTATTAATTAAATTAATTAATTAAATTTGCTCAAATAATCGCCAGCAATAGATCAAAAACCTTATGAGTCTTAAAACCTTAACTCATGAATCTTTATCATTTGATTAATAGAATAGAGATTTGTTTCTTAAGAACACTCGCTATTGCTGGTTAGATTCGCTTCACTGGCTTGTTGGACTGGGCAAATACAGGTGAGTAGCAAGCGTTACACCAAGCGATTGAAACAAGTCAAGTCAGCCAGATTATATTTGAAAAATAAGCAAATATTTATAATTTATATACTTTCCAAAGATGGATTTCGTTGTCTCATTAATGTCTCGTTTTATTATTTGTGTATGATCGACGACGTTCTACTTTTTTATCGCGGCTATCAATTCTCTTTCCTTCAATAACATTCATCCCGAGAAAATTTAAAGAAAAAAGCCAAGTTTTTTTGTCATTTTATTAACGAATCCGTCATTTCATAGATAAACGAAATTTTTAATTTTGATCATCTATGAATATATTTTTTAAAAATTCGATGATAATCGGCATTTTTATTTTCTTAATTATTCTCAAAAAAAAGAAATTTCAAAAAATTTTTGAATTTATTTTTTAATATTATTAATATTCATGAATATATAAGAAGAAAAAAAAAAGTTGGAATGCTGGAATGCACACAAATACTATCGAAATAGCAAATAAAAATTCGAGTAAAATGAGATCAGTTATCAGTTATCAATTATAAATTCAATTGCTTTCGTAGAAATTTAATGAATTTCAAATTTAAAATCTTAAATTTCCAAATAAATAATATTTTTTAAAATGGAAAAGTCGATAATTCTGAAAATTCTGAAAACCAGTAGGAATTTTTCAAATGCAAAAATTGCAAAATAATCTCTAAAATGAATCGAAAAAAGTAGAAAGAAGCAGTCAAAAAAATTTAAGAATATTTTTAGGAAAAAATGAGATTCGATCTGGCAATCCTTTAAAAAAAAGAACTGTTGATTAAGTTAACTAAGGCGATCAATGGACAGGCGACACAATTCATTTTAATTCAATATTCTGCAATAGCACTCACCATTGCTAATTTGGTTGGCTCTACTTGCTTTTAGAATGAGCTTCATCAGTGAACCGTTTAGGGAATTTAGGATTCCAAAATTAGGTTCCACAAGATTTTTTTGACAAACAAATGTGGATTGTTTATGACATGATCCGGTCATTATCTATCTTTGTGTTCTCTTTTTAGCTTTTTCTCAAAGATTTCACACATTTATTTCAAAACTATTTTATCATCCGGAAACGCCTGCTAATTTTCTCTATTGCACCGCCTTCAGAAATCTAATAAATTAAGCTTATATAAATAAACAATTGATGTATTCATATGGTGTCCTCTTCTGCATTTTAGAGCTTTGGTGGTTGCAATAGACTTCACTGCACTTTTAATGGCTTATATTTTCTATCCAAAATAGAAAGTTTTTTGAGAGATTACGTCTTGTTTTGTCAAAAGGCCTATGACAGGCCTTAAATAAAAGCCTAATTCGGGATAAGTTTATTTTAAATTAAATTAAATCTTGATGTGTTACAATCTGTCTCACTAACTCAAACTTCCAGATTATTCTTTCCTTTCATTCTTGCAGCCTTTTATGATTCCGAAATTATTTTGTGATTTTTCACTTTTCACTAATAATTAATTATAAAATCCCATAATCGATATGACTATTCAAAAATTTTAAGTTTTAGCATCAGTTTTTTTATGGAACTTTTCTCGCTTAAAAATTATTGTAAATTTTTCTCACCACATCGTTTGCTTTTTGAAATTTTCAATGCTTCAAACCGATATGACTTATCGTGGCGAGTCAATTTTCTTTTTAAAAATAAATTCAGATAATTAAAAGAACGTTAGCAAATTATGAAAAATTCATATCTAATTTTGTTGATTAAATGCTTGGTGGTACCATAAGAGACATTAATGGCGCCATATTGTCTAACTTAGGAGGGAACCAATCATTAGGAAAGGGTCGTTTCGTTGACTTGATGATAAATATACAGGCCCAAAACATTACTTGGATTCATTTTAACGACACGTTTACTTCTGTTAAAAGGCAGTAATCGAACTAACCTTAGCTTGAAGAAAGTCGAAGGAAAGCACCACTCGTCTATTAAGCACAAAAAAATTCCCATGAAAGTTGATCAGAACAAAAAAATTATAAAAATCGAGTTTTGCGGAATTAAAGTGCGCAAGAAATTACTGAGACTGTGACTGCGGAATGAGAAAGGAAAATAATACGGATAATTGCCGCCATCTAGTATTGGGTAACATTAGCTGAACTACGTATATCGTTGTTGGCTATGAAAAGTGTGCGGTGCAATTATTGGACTAAATTTTTTTTTAGTACAACTAAGGATTAGTTTTTCAATTAACAAAACTGAAAATAAGTCATGTTCGTTGATAAATATAGCTTGAGATTAGCGATCGCTCTATTTGTCATAGTAGAAATATTTTTAGCTGATTTAAACTTCCCCTTTCTTTTTCAAAAACTCGAATTATTAGGTGATACAGGCTACTATAAGAAAGTAAAAGGTCACTGTAGCCGAGTGATATATTTTGCTTAGATTATCAAAATATGATGGCTCGATTCGTGGCCTTGGCAGAAGTAAGCCCATCATTATGAGTCGGATTTAGTCGATGTTTGTAACCTTATTGGTACTTTTATCAGTCAGCAATAGAATTAGAAACAACTAATGCTGAACCACTAAATTACGCTTTTTGCTAAACTTTTCAGTTAAAATTTTCATGAGGATTCTATTCAATTCGTAAAAAATCATTTTTCGCCTTTAAAAATTATATTTTGAATGAGCCTTAAATGCAATGTAATTTTTATTATTCCTACTTTTTTAGCAATTCATTTCCATTTTTTCATTAAGAAAAAATTTTTTCTCAATCATTCGAAGGCTATAAATGTGCATTGTTGCATAATGAAGCAATTCGCTTGTGGATACCTTTTATTTATCAATTAAATAAATTAAGCGAAATATTAATTCGAATCCGATATTAAAGCATTTTATCGATATTGCTGCAATCATAATTCTGCGGACCAACTGAAAAATTTATTCGGTTCAAATAAATGCAACTTGGCTGGTGGTGTTTCTCCAACAACTGACCCGATTCTACGTTGAATGACAAGTTTATTACTGTAGAAAAGCCAAAATCGAGTCTAAGTTGAAAGCCGAACCAACATTTTAGTTAACTGAAACGTGATAATTTACAAATTGATGAAATGATAAAAATTTAACCATGAAAGCAGTAAGTTTTTAGTTCCAATGAATGTTGAAATGAAATTTTATTGATGGCAATATAAGTGCTTTTCGTTACAATAGTTGGAACTTAAATTTTTTTCAGTATATTTTTTTCTTTTATCTTTTAACACTAAGTTTTTGATTTGGTAAACTGAATTTGCCAGCGTCATGAATTATTTACTTTTTATTTACTTTCATTCATTTAACATAAATGCATTTGGAAATAGAAGACCAGGTAGATTTTCAGCAATAACTTATTTGCACAATCTATTTTAGTTCGTCGTTCCATGAAAAGGACTCGTCAGTTTTTGCGATCATATCGATAGTTTTTTCAAATTTTACAACTAATTCGAATTCGGTATTTTCAGGTCAAAAAAAGTGAAATCGATTCTACGATGAAACTTACCTGCATCATAAGCTTGCTTGTCATCACTTTTGGTAACTTTTAGTTATATTTCCTTATTTGCTAGATAAGCGACTTAAATGTAATAATTTTTATGAGCAAAGTCCACTTATTATGCTTAGTATCTTATATGAGATATAATGAATATGGTGGAAAATTTCATCTAAGCCAAAACTCTACTCCAGAGGATGTGCAATAAATGGAAATGAAACGCTAGAAATAATATTTGCCTAATTTTTATATAATATAATTTTTATTTTCATATAATTTATTGAGAAGAATGATCGCTTGGCATCGACTTTCTCGCCTTTTTCTTTCGTAATTGATGCTGATCGAGTCATAAGAGAAAAGTGATATGCTAGGCTTCTTCGCTAAATTCTTTCATTTGCTTTGGTTCAAAGATAATTCATTATGAAAATTCTTTCATAAAAAAATTTTCTCTATTCCTTTGCAAAAACGAGCGCTGCTCCAAGAAGGAATAAAACAGTCCTTCAGAATTCCGGATTGTGCTGACAATCCATCTGCAATTTTATGGCGAAAGTTGGATTGTTTCCCTGCAAAATTTGTAGGACCAGGAACCAGCGCCTACCAGAAATTACGAGCGCGCTTCATTTTTTCACTAGCATAAGGATGTTGAAATGACTAGAAAATTATTCCGCTGATTTATTAGCAGAGAAATTGAAATATACAAACTCATAATCCGATAGCCTATGTTCTGAAATATGTATATTTCTATAGGTTTGCAAATAAACCAGTTCCAAAGGCATAATTTTAAGAATTATTTAAATTGTAAAATGCATAAATTTTTATATAAGAATATCCACGAAAATTTGAAAAAAAGCTAAATTCGGTCCATCAATTTTTCATAAATTCATGTTTCGTTCAATTTGCGTCGATCTTAAGTTATTATTATTAGCAATAACCGATTATAGGATTAACAATAAGCACTCTGAACTCTCGTAGATATTTCCATAAATTATTAATTCAAACGAATTGTCACAAAATGGATAATCAAAATTACATTTAAAAATACTTGAAGTATTTTAAAATCATCCATTTCACTTGAATTTTTTTTAAAGAGTTCTCACCATTACTGGTTAAACTCGTTCCACTGGCTTGTCACATGGGGCAAATTGCATATAATTATGCCAGTCCCTTGGCGATAGAAGTAAAGGTGAGTCACCTGGATTACTGTACAGGTTTACTCCTGCGGAGATACGAATCTCAGCATCGTCACTCTCAATTGGGCAATAACCCACTGAGCTATATTTCAAGTGAATAAAATTAAATTAATGAAATCTTTTAGACAAGAAAATTTTTTAATTAAATTTTATGCAACAAATTAGAAGAATTCTTATGATTTTTTTTTGTTTCAGACATATTACTGATAACACCATCAGATGCATTACCTTTTCCCGCATACATCGATCCTTTAAAAATTGGCGATAGTGATTCTTTTTACATTGAAAGTGGAGGACGAGGAAAAAAATGGACAAGGATTGAGCCGAGTATTCGTTTTGCTGGAAGCAGAAATCCTTTTTACTGATTCGATCCTATCTTTTTTTCCCTTCATTTAATTATCTTTATGAATTGCATCGATTTTGAAACAAAAATATAACGCAATTGCTAATTTTTTTTTTCTAATGGTGCAATAAGTGAATTATTATCCTTATTTTTGTAATTTCGATGCATTTGAAACTGATAAAGTGGTTAGGAAAACTGATTAGAACCGAAATAATAATTAATGAACAAACAAAAATTGGTATATTTAACTTGGAAAATAAGACGAATTCTATTTTAAAAAATAAACAAATATATAATTTTTTAAATTAATTATTTTATCACTTTTCTTGCAAAGATTTTTTAAATTTAAATTTTTTTTGAACTTTTAGAGATATATAAAATCCATAAAAGAGAAAAACTAAATCATCATCCATTCATATATTTAGAAATTTTGCAAAATTTCCGTTCAATAAAACTAACTGATAAAAAAAAGTTTTAAAAAATTTGCAGTTGTTACTAATTTTATGCCTTAAAGGCAAAATAGCGAGCGATGAGAAATTTTTAGTGAGCAAATTTCATTGACTTTTTTTTCCGTTCTTATAGGATTTATAAAATATTAAAATAATGTCAGTCATAATTTAATGTGTTGAAGAAGAATTTCTGAGATATATGACAATGCGAATAATCTAGTAAATGCGAGGACTTCACTATCTAATTCGGTATGTACTATAAAATATTCCCATCATATGGATTTATATATTTTAAATTGGTGGTTCCTTTGATGATCCATGAAGAAGAAAAAAATTTATCATTGGTTACATTATTAGTTCCAGTGGATCCTTCTTAAAGATTACTTCAATAAACCTACAACAGCCGTGTATTTAATTTAGTTTTAGTGTTCCTAGAAATATGTACCTTCATTTCGTAAAGCAAATAAGTAAATTGGTCTTCTGTTCCCAAGCACTGTTCTATTTAATACCATACCATAATTCCACCATTTTTGATCAGATTCTCTCCACAGATTTCTCAAACCAGTCTAATTTTTTCTGCCTGGTGAAGTATGGATGATCAGGTTAGCATCACCAGGATTTTTGAAAATTAAGTTTATTCCGGCCAGCATCATCGCTCTGAAATGAGAGCAACAACAGTTGAGCCATTCCACTCAATTATTAGCTTCAGTTAGTTTGTTAATGTCTAGTCCACTCCATTTTGATCACAAAATAGTCAAAGACTTTCGTTATATTCGGAAATGTCAAGTTGCGGAAATATTAGTGGATCCGCATTTCTTCAGTGGCAGGTTGTTTGTTTATTCATACCAATGTCAAGTAATATAAAACTATAATATAATATTCCTCCCTACCACTATCTCCTATTTTTCCCCCCTTCCTCTCTTCCTTCCTCATTCTTGCTGTCTTTTATTCTAATAAAATAAAAAAAAACGAAAAATAAGAAGCAAAGAGGAATTTAACGAGAAATACAGTAAATTTTATTGCATTTATTTTTTATAAAGTTTATATGCAAGAAAATATTTATAATCACTTTATAATCATTTACAATATGCAAAAATAATTAAAATAAAAATTTAAATAAAATAAAAATTAAAGAAAATAGATATACATTGAAATCTGGATTATTACTTTCGTTCTATTTTTTGGAATTTAGGAAAATTTATGCTTAATTTATAAGTTTGTGATCAGCTACTAGCTTGTCTATCTCTTGCGAGCCAAGTTTGTATAGCAGCCAACCCTCTTCAGCGCTCAAATTTCTAGCGTGCATCTGAAAATAGAAACCATTTTTACTTTTTCGAAATTTTATCAACACATATTCCATTTTAACACTTTAAACTATCGTTATTAAGTAAAATAAAAAGACCTTTTCGTAAAATTCCATGGCATTGGTATTCCAGTTTAGGCAAATCCACTGCATTCTCGCTATACCTCTTTCTTTAGCCACCTAAAATTATAAATGAAATAGAACATTTTGGATGATTTTTCTATCTTATAATTGCTTCTGAGATCTATCTGAAATAGCACCTAGCAACTTCCATGCGTGCCAGAAAGAGAGCAAATCCTAGTCACCTCAAAAAAATATATTACGATTAATCAGTAAATTGCAAGCAAATTTGCCTTCACTTGAAAGATTTACCATAAACAAATATAAAAAAACCATGGTACCGAGAAATTTATCGTAATTATTATTTATCACTAAGAAACCATTCTATTTATAAAAATAACAAAAAGTTTTATAACTAACTTTTACAGCCTCCATCCAAAGCTTCTTACCTATGTGAAATCTTCGATATTTCTCTCTGACGTAAATACTTTCCACATTTATGATCTAAACAAATTCATGTGAGAAAAGTAAGAAATCCTATCCAGTGCGATGTAAAGAATTCATTTATTAACCTGATTAACCCATGTGGAATAAGAGTAACCAAAAAGTACCATACCAATTGGTTCTTCCCCATCAAAAGCGATGAATCCGTCCACATCACCTAAAAACATTATTGTTTGAATAAAGCAAAACATTTCAGTCGATCATCAATTAACTGGCCATGGCTAATTTTTTTTAAAAATGTTTCCTTGTCTTTGAATATTATTTAATAAAAAAAATGAAGGACAGCAGTAGAAGCATTGCAACATTAAACCAGTATCACCTTTCAGACTGTGGAAATAATTTGAGATTTATTGTGGATTTTAATAATTTCTGATTGAATCTTTCCCATTTTAATTTTAATTTTATGCCTTATAAGGATTCGTAAATTGATCGTATGATAAAAAAATTTCACATGAAGAAAATTTTTTAAAATTCTGCTTGGCCAAGAAGAATTAAGCCTTTGGACCTACTAGATTTAGTAAAATCCTAAATAATTGCAGCATCATCTATAATTTTAACACACCTCGCTGTTTTGTCCTGATGAAACTATACTACAATAATGATTACAAAGTCAGCAATGCCAACAATCATATGAATGAATTACAGTAAAAATAAAATGTTTTAGCGGTTATTGTCGTTTTAATAAAATAAGGAACATAGTGGTAGGAAGAATTTGAATTTTTTTCCCTTTTATGAAGTTTTCTTAGCTATTTTTTGGTTTCCTTTGGCTATTTTGCTATGTTTTTCTTTGTTTTCTTCAACATTAGCCTATGACTTTTGGATATGCCTGCTTTAGCACAAAATAAATAAATGGATAAAACACTATAGAATAGTAGTTTGAAAATATATATTGAGTGTATTAAATATATGAAATGAGGAAGAAGCCATATTGATTCACCTCTACGAATATCACTACGTAATTTTTCCTCTGTGTTCGTGACTTGGTCAAGCATTTTCTGAAATTCTGCCTCTTCCTGAAATTTTGGAAATAAATATAAATAAATAGGTCAGCTATAAAATTTCTGATAAATTTCCTTCAATTCAATTTATAATTCCATGGCATTCATGCATCTTATCGTGAAGATCCTAGAATAAGGGCTTTTTTGGTGTGAACTTGCTTGGCAATTCGGATGGCATATTTATATGATCGGGTGTTTCGCTTTTTGAGAATATATAAAAATTAAGTACATAAGGTGTCAGGTACGGGAATTTTTGTTGGTAAGGACCTCATATAAACTGCCAGCTGTAGCGTAATTTCTCGTTTATAATAATTCATGAATTTCTTCCCAACTTTTCATGGAATTGTTGAAATCTAACGACCAATCTCGAGAAAACTAGAAAATTGGAACTAAGTTGCAAGGAAATCTCGTTATGTACTTGAAAAATAATGCGAGAAATACCTTGGTCATAACAATGAGATTTCTAGCATGTTTTGGTTCAATTCGTTGAATAACTAACGATTTCAACGTTGACATCTAAAATTTGCGGCGATATAAATGAAATAACAATTAATAATGGCAAAAATCTGGCTTTCGCTGAGAAATGTTGTCGTATTTTGCATTTAACCATGTCCTAGCGAACAGTCATGACAGTCCACTGCTCATTCTGGCAATAATGCAGTTCTATCAATTGTTTCTCAGCATGTACATCCTGAACAGTTTTTTAAGTAGTTAAATTCTACGGATATCATATTTTTCTTCATCTAGAAACGTTCATCATTTGAGTAACTTTACTAGATATTAGTATAAGCTTTCCGAGGATTACTTGAAGAGATACAGATATAGCCTCCAGCGGATTTCATTTTAAGTGAAGAAGATTATTTTCTTATGAGACAAAAATTAAAGCCATGAAGCTTGATTTTATTAATTATTTTTAATTTTAATTATTAATTATTTAAATATTTTGAAAATTAAAAATGAGAATTAATGAGAAATAAAACAGAAATTAGATGGCAAACCAAAAATTAATGATAAAAGAATTTCATACAAGAGAAAAACCAACAAATTTTTCCCACCAATTAAAGGTTCTTCAGGTTGACGAAAACTGCATGGAGCTGTTGCGAAATCAAGAATAAAAACAGAAGACCGCATCTATGCAGCTTCGATTCGCTCGAACTTGTTATATTGTTGCGAGACTGATCGATGAGAGTGGAGGATATTAAGAAGCTATCTGTCTTTGACCACTCTTATCCAAGGTATATTTTACGGGTCTGTCGAGCGGATAGATATCACATGATCGCATCCATCTTCGTTCAAATACCACTTGCATTAATAATGTTATCACAGAGCGTCGCCTTCGCTGGTTAAGGCACGTTCTCTGTCGTCCACCACAAGAGTTGTCGCATATTTCGTTACTTGCTAAACCGTGTGATGGTTGGCGTCAAAA
This sequence comes from Dracunculus medinensis, assembly GCA_900625125.1. Lineage (NCBI taxonomy): Eukaryota > Metazoa > Nematoda > Chromadorea > Rhabditida > Dracunculidae > Dracunculus > Dracunculus medinensis. The sequence continues at coordinate 76,859 of UYYG01000115.1, read as the reverse complement.
GCGAGGTGGGCCAGTCAAGACCTAATCTGATACGGTGAGAAAAGATTTTGAACGTATAGGTGAACCAGCAATATATGGACTTAAACGATGGAAAAAGGAATGGCTTCTATTACTGTCGACGATATCATCAAACCGCGCCGCTTGGAAGCGTCTTACCCTTGTAGCCAGTGGAGCCAGCCTAAAGTGAGAGTTGTTAAAAAAAGAAAGAAGAAGAATTTTCAGGATTTTATTCCACACACTGAGTCATTTGAAATGTTGGTAGGTTAGAACTAAAGCCTCGATTAGCGATGGCAATCATCTTGCCACTGAGCCACCAGAAACCGATTATCTTCTTAACTCTACGGTCAAATTTAACAAAATTTTGTAATGGTACTCTTAATGGTACTCGTTCATTGATGATAAAATAAGAGAATCAAATGAACCGATTTTTTCAATAATCAGAAGGCTATCTGATTAGATGGACGGAACTGCATTGTTGAAAATTCTTAATTAATTCAAAATCCTTCGTCGGTGACACTAGCAAGTAGCCACTTTTCGTCGTAATGCACGCTTCTCCACGTGGATTTCGATACTTTTTCAAGGACTACGAATTAGAATTCAGAATAAGTCATAGTCATGCTTTGTGCTAGGAATAAAAAAAGTGTTCGATAAAAGAAAGATTTTAAAGAGATTTCTAAAATTTTAAAACAATGCTTAATAAGTTAAGTTAGCGTCTTTTATATATAGAAATTTTTTCAGAGAAAATATGTTTGTTGAACAGGTTTCTCGCAAATAAAAGCAAAGAAAAAAAAGGGCAAATTAAAACAGCGTTTCCATTTTACCAGCCAGAAAATTGATGGCAAATACACCCACTGTTTATTAATCACTGATCTGTAATTTTGTAAAAAACTAAATAATTGATCCTCGAACTTTATAAATATTATATTTCATAAAGGATGGATTGCAGGATTGCATAAAAGTAAAAATTTTTAATGTTTTTGGCTGATTTTACGGCAAATACTTGAAATTGATAATAAAAATAACTATTTATTCGTCTTTAAGGAATTTTCGAGTTGGAAATTTTTCAATAATAGCCAATGGAACCAACAAATGAGAACTGATAAATTGGCATTTGCATATCTCTGAAACTGGCGTTAAACAGATAAGTCAGACAAATACTCTTTAAACTCTTAATATATCGCTTATCTTTTGATAAGGATTTCGTATTTCTGATTGCGTGAAAAAATAACAAAAGTTATCTTGAATTTATGCAATAAGTTGAATTTTTCTTCGATTTGGTATGTTAGAAGTTCGCAAAAAAAAATCACTATATTTGAAATATTTTTTGAAAAAAAAAGCAATAAACAACTTTTTCTTAACCTATGCCACAAGAAAATTGATAACAATTATCAGTCAAGCAAAATTTTTTTTGTGAATCGTACATTTCATTTTTACTTCATTGAACATGCGAGCGTGGTTGTTTCAGCTTTGCCATATTCTCGTTGAATGAATTTTAATTTTAAGATTTTATTTCAAATTTAATTATATTTTTGATAAATAATTATATATTTGTAATTGGCATTATCTATATGAATTCTGCTCAAAATATGGATTAGAACCTAGTAAGACCGAATGGGAGAACCATTAAAAATTTGTAGAAAACAACAAGGCCAAGATACTGTGGTACTCCTCACCTGGCAGAGAACTCGGGGCTGAAAGCTTAACCACTCACAGGGGAAATGAGAAATGGATATTTTATTTTCCAGGCATTTTTTTACTGCATTTTCAGAAATCTACTTCATTATTTATTTTGCATAATGCATATACATAATTATTATTCGACTTGAGTAATATTCAAAGAACGTTAAATTTGTTCACTACAAATTATTATAATAAGGTCAACGAGGTCAGCTAAAAGTGATTTGCGAGAAGCGATAAACTGCATGGCTGTTAAGCTTGGAGTATGAATATTGTGTCGAGGTGTCAAATATTTTCCTGTAATCAATCGACTACTATTTGCAACAATTGGACAACACTATCAGTGATTTGCTTCGGTATCTGCGAATTATCTATTCGCAACGATTCAACAATTATTAAATCGGCCAGTAAAAAACTTTGCAAAATAAATCTCTAACCAATATTAGACAATATTACAGGTAAAAAAAAATTATGTTTTATTGTTTGCTTATGATAAAATTCATGACTTATCACTCATAATGGTTAAAGGAAAAGATAAAGAAATAGTTACAGCAATAATCCTCGATCTTTGTTCCGGGAAATCAGAAAGGAAAAATTTACATATTTATTCATTTTCATGAGCCTTTAAACTATCGAATTTACTTTATCCGCCACTTTTATGAATTTTTACGGATTTACGGATAACCGATTACGATGGTAATAATTTTGCCATAAACCATAGAAACCACAGAAAATCCCCAAATCACACTTCCTTTTTAAATAATCCAAGTAGTGATAAATTGATTATTAAAGTTGTTGTCATCCTATTCGATATTTCAATACTTTTTTATATATCATTATCAATTTATTTGATATCAACAATATTTTTTTTTAGATGGCAAGTTTTCCTTTAATATGCAACGCAATTCACAGTAAATTTTACTTAGAATCGATAAAACGTCGTTCAAATAATTCTTCTTTAAAAGAAAAAATAATACAATTCGGATTAAATGCTAATAAAATAATTCAACGAAAAATCATGCTTTCTATTCCAAAATTTTCATCAGAAAAAACTACAACTCAAAGTGAGTAAAAGTAAAAGCGTTTACGCTAAATGTGCCCACTGAATATAAATCGCTTATGCGACTTAGATGGAGCGACGCTCGCTGCTGATCCATAAAATGCTAGCGATCCACGTCTATTTCTATCGCCGAGGATTTGCCTAATCCGATAAACGACCTCAACCGGAAATCGTGAATGTTCATAGCAAAAAATCTGCCGAAAAAATAATAATGAATGAGTAATTTTTCGACCCAATACTGTCGTATATTTTAAAACATTTTTTAAAAAGCGACCAAATTCGAAACAAAAAATTTTTTGCCTTTTTTAGAAAACGATGAACGATTATCTCCTCAACGCTCTTTTCATATTTGTTTGTAGCAAATTTTTCACGAAATGAAGATTTTCGCTATTGTTCAATGAATTGTTTCTTCAACAATAAAATTATTTGTATTTGATTAGTTTCAATAAACAAGAAAAACAAAACGAAACTTTCAAAATTATTTTCAAATGAAAACTTTCAACGAAAACATTACAAAAATCAGTAAAAATCAATCAGCGAACAAAAATAAACTAAATAAACTAACATTAAATTTGTTGCGAGCGACACCAATTCAAACAATTACAAACGGATTCTCAGCTGACAGAATCAATTAAGTAAAAAAAAAAAGAACAGAAATCTCGCTAATAACAAAGTTTAAAAAACAAAATTTATGAGAAAAATGAAAAATGAGGGAAAAAAGAAAAATAACCTTAAAATCGTCTATAATTGTTTCGTTTGCAGCTATTTTGCAAATAAAAATTGCAATGAATTACATTTAAAAAAATAAAGGTTTTAAAATTTTAAAATATGAAATTAAAATATATGAAATTTAGAATTTGTGAAATGAAAAAATTTAAATAAAAGAGATTTTTTAAAAGTTATTCCTTTATTTTTTTTCGAAGTAAAACAAGATAATTGAAAAAAATTAAACACGAAATAGATTTCATAAATTACGACTTTCTTTCGATATTTCGCTATCATTTTCAAAAAGATCATGTTTCCATATGCCATCTGACGCGCTTTTTCCATGACGCCTTTGACTGTCTTGTCGATTTCGGCTTGAAGCATCACCTATATCGTCGTTTCTATCAGAATCATAAGCCTAAAATGTAATGAATTACTTAAAATAGCGAAGATAAAAAATATGCCATAAATATAATTTCTGAAAATTAAACAAAACGAAATAGAAATAAAGGAAAATTGGATTAAAAATTTTTAAAATTTAAAACTTTTAAGTCATTAAAACTTTAAAAAAAATGATCAATTCACTCGTGCAGCATTCCGCCAACCAACAGGAGCGAAATTCATTCTTCTTGTATTACTTCTCCGCATATTACGCGAACGAATAGGTACATTAGTTCGATCATCGTGCTTCAATTATTTATTCATAAACAATTACTTTTCAAAATAGCAAAGAAACTGACCAAATTTTTATAATCATTATCATCATTTATTTATTTATTCGATAGTTAATTCAAAAAATTTCATGAAATTTGTGATAGATGTGAAAGATTTTGTTTTTTAAAGATTTTGTAAGACTTTGTTTTAATTTCGTTCAAAAGACTATTTCATTAAAATTGAACGGTCATCACTATATCAATTCCAAAATAAATGAATATCGACTGCAAATTTCAAAAATGTGCCCTCAAGGAGAAAAGAAAGTATACCAATAACATCAAAATTAATCAAATAATGAACAAAATCATTAATTAAAATCGAAAATCAAAAAAAAAAAAAATTGGAACATTAAAAATAAATAAAAAAAATTCCTAAATATAAATTGTTGGTTCAATTTGTGAAACGATTCTTAAGATGAATGAGGTCACTGGACAAACAAGATCACATTTAATTTAATAAAGCAATTTAATGAACATGAAACATTTTGAAACATTATACTTACTGTGAAATATGATTTTCCGGTGGGTACCTTACATGGATCAAAAAGATTCATGACTGGTTTTTCAGAATTTTCTTTCGTTGTTGCCTCGGAACGAATTTCAAAACGTTGTGATCTACGATCCGTTCGTCCTGAAGAAAACAACTGTAAATAATAAAAGAATCTTAAAATAGTTTTAAAAAAGGAAAAGATAAATAGTACCAAGCATTAAATTCTAAAAAAATAAAAAATAAAGGCAAAATTCGAGATCAATAAAATCAAATAAAACTTTATAATAGGTATAAAAAAATTTTAACAAGTTTTCTTTTAGCAAATTTTCGTTCAAATAATAAAGAGAAGAGAATATGTTAAGAAATATATGCCAACTGGGCTTATCAACATATTTAAATTCAGTTAATATTGCGAGAAAAAATTATATAATAGCTGGATAATTCGGAAATTATTAAACAGTTAAAGATATACCATATGGAAGGCGATGTTCCATGTTATCTCGTATCCCTCTTCCATTTCGCGGCATGTTGCCGCGGAAGAATTGTCTGGAAAACAGCAAAGCCGAACATAATAAAGTTTCATTCCTAGTTTTCAAATAAATCATTGAATCAAGTGAAACCCACTGTTTAGATATAAAAAAATTTCAACTGACTTCGATGAGATTCTGACTTATCTTGATAAACATTATCGGTTACATAACCTAACCGTTATCATCGACTTACCCTGAGCGATTTTCAAATCCACTGAAAAAAATAAATAGAAAATATAAAATGAAATAAGCTAAAGATAATAATTTATGTTCTCACAAATTTGTAGGAAAAACTAAAAATAATAGTGCAAAAATTTATGAACAAATAAAAATTTTCAAATTGTAATGAATGCTGTTTAATTTTTTCAACGAATAATTAAATTAAATCAACGCATCTTAAATCACATAGTAAATAATAATGCAGCATAGTTAATTCGTGCCAAGGTTTCGACTCCTCTCCCCGGAGTAAAATATTTAAAATATAAAAATTCAGGTGATCCAAATGTATGCTAGGTGATCCCTCAAGCAAAAACTTTATTATTTAATAAAGTTAACCGTAATAATAGTTAGCAGAAACAACTAATTAAAAATGGTGAATGCTATTAGTATCTTTTTATTAAAATTTTATTTGAACTCCCAAAATATACTAATCAAATTAATTTAGGCCAATGTCTAAAAAATTATTTTTAAAAGAAAATTTCAAACACTTACTTAGTGTATGAATTTCGTGAAAATCCAAGACGACGATTACCGAAACCAATCTGTGCAAAACCTGAGGAAACCTGATGACGATTGCTCTAAAATACCAACTTTCTCTTCAAAGAAAATTCAAATACACTAAGTTTACAAAAAATTGACTTTATTTGAACAATACATATTTTTCAATAATTTGACCTTTAAAAAAACCTTAAAAATTATAAAAAAAACTAACTTTATTAGATGATGTAACAACTTGAGATTCACCTGAAAATATACAACTATCCACTCTACAATTATCAAAAATTTGGTTTATAAGGCCATTCTTTCAGCAGATACTTATCATAACTACAACATTGATCCAATCATTACCACTGCCAAAAGCTAAAGAATTTAATTAGTGATATTAACACCAATTAAAAACTGCCTATCAGAAAAACTTTTAATATTTAAAAATCAGCTTATAGCCGCTCGAATGACAAATACATAAATATATTAAACTATATTAAATATTTTTATCACGAATATTATTCAAATATTTTCATATTTTTATCACAAATAAACTAACAATTTCACACGTTTCGTTTTTAATCGTGAACACGAAAAACCTATATAAACATTTTTCGAACAACATTTTTTGCTTTCTATGAATTATTATCAAAGAAAAAAAATGAATTAACAGCGATCTATATAAAATATATCTGTATAAATATATCTATATCTATCTATAGATCTCTGATAGTTTATACATGATATATGTGATGACATATATGTGATGTTATATATTATAGTTCAAAAACTTGACAAATATTCGGTTTAACTTCTAATTATTAATTATCAATATGTCCGACAAATTATTAATTTTTTCCTCTGTGTAAACAAATAAATGAACAAAATAATTAAAACAGAAAGGAATGGTTTTCATTTTCAAAAATTTCAAAATTTTGAGAAGCAAAATTTAGCAAAAAAAATCTCCTTTTTCTGGTGCACCGTTTCTGATTTGATTTCACTAATTATTAAAATCTTCCATCAAAAAAAAAAAAAAAAAATGAGATAAAAGCAAATGCGTGCCTATAGCAAATTACCAATATATCAATTTGATAAAAGGCTTAACTGATAATTTTACTGCCTTCAAATAAATCGAATCCAGACGCCTTCATCAACAATTGAATGACATCATTATCATTAATGAAATAATGATGCAAAAGTTTCGAGAAATTTGTTCATGATTATTAGAAGATAAAATTATTTTAGGGATAGAACGACCCCTTTGTTCACATTTCGGAGTTGACGCTATGGTTCTACCTCGAGCAGAATTAAAATAGTCTTCCAAAAATCTAATTCGTGCTAATAAACCAGCTCCAAGTGACACCACGTGGCAAAGATGCATGGCCCGATAAGCCAGAAAGATAAATTTAACCAGAAATGATGAGCACTTTAGAAAAATAAAGCAGAATTAGCTAAAAGGCAATAAAAACAGATTTTGAAAAGAGCTTAGTTTTAAAATTAAAAAAAAAATTCACCAGCAGTTTGCTTTTCCTCTTTTCGAACAGTTAAATTTAAAAGGTCGAGTTCATTAATTGGCGCGGGTTTCTTACGAATAGGCGAGTACCTATCTCGGTGGTGTTCTCGTCCTCCTAAACGATTTAATCGCGTTACGCTTCTCTCTCGGCTTCGCCGTCGATTTCTTCTACTTTCACTCGTTACTTTTTCGTTATTCTGTACTTTTCTTTCTTCATTCCGATTTTTTGAATTTTTCGATATTTTCAAACTCATCGAAAATCTAAAAAAAAAACTGATTCTGACTGATAATCAGTTAATTTTTCAGGCGAAAATACTGAAAATACCGCAAATTATCGAATAAATTTCGAGGAAATAAAAAAATTATATTTAAATAAAAAAAACTTAAAATAAACTGCAGCAGAAAATAATTATTTTTAAAATAGCAACAAATATTTTAAACATTAATAATTTTTCTAATAAAAACCATTTAGCTGTTGAAGCGAACAATATTTTTTTTCTATATTTTAGAAATTTTTTTAACAAATCGTAACAACGTCGAGTTTTTAACTTAAAATACTGGTGAAGTTTCGTTGTTTCGTTGCACCAGAAAAATTTTGCGAAAAAAATCATTTGGTGATAAAAATTTGGGTGAGTGACCCAGCATTATGCCGAAAATTAACTTATAAAATAATATTTAAATAGAAATAAAAAGATAATTTTTCTAAGGGAATAAAAAAATAGTCTAAACTACTTTTAAAGTATAGCAAAAAGGAAAAAATTGTGAGAATCGAGTTGTGAAATAAGTGAAATACGAAACACTTAATCGACCTTGTTCACCGCCTTCCTATACCCCTCCTACCCCTCAAACATTCCACTGCGAGAATGTCAGCCTATCAAAAAACGATAGACAAATGTGAGTTGTGACTCTGAGGCTGAATTATAGAAATGAATCAATAGTCGGCTGCAGCCACAATAAAGATATTTTTATATATGATTGTATATCCTGGTTGGAGTGGGTGTTAGTGTGGTCAGAAATTTTCAGCAGGAGTTAGTTGGCCATAGAAGTGCAGGTGAGTACCATGCGGTTCTTTCCTTCCTTCTTCTGATGACAAGTTCATTTACTGTTGTCGAGGCAGAAACCGAACCTCTGCCTCTCAGCACGATTATCTAAATCATTATCTATTTGTCGCTGTTGCACTGCTTGCGGACGTTTCTGAACCAAATTAAACAAAGGTGATAAGGTGATAATTAAATGATAATATAGTTTTTATACTGAATCATTGTTTGGATTGTTAATGTATTTAATAGATCGGAAGGAATGAAAAAGAAAAACACGAAAGAAAAAAGGATACGTGGTGATATAACAATGGAGAGGAAATATTTAAACGCTGGAGGACCTAAGCTGCCGAGAAGTTTCAGTAAATGTTAATGAAATTTGAGCGGATATTAGAGGGTGTTAACGAAGTGATAAGATAAGATATTCAAGAGATAAAGTTTTTATGGCAGCGCCGAAAAAATTTGGTTTATCGGAACGTACTAAATGAGCACATCGAGTCGTTTCACAATTTATTTGATTTTTATTTAGAGGCATTTTTTTTTAAGAGTCCTCACCATTACTGGTTAAACTCGCTCCACTGGCTTGTCGCAATTGCGCAATATGCCAGGGAGTCCAGGCGATAGAAATACAGGTGAGTCGCCAGCATCTGGATTTTTGCACAGGTTTACTCCTGCAGAGAATCAAATCTCAGCATCGGCGCTCCCAGTTGAGCAACAACCCACTAAGCCATTCTATCCCCCGACATTATAGTAAAGTCTGGAAGAGTGCTCACTTCTAATAGCGGAGGTACCATTATTAAATAGGCTGGCTGTGCTGGCTATAAAGCTTAGGCTTCTTCCAGTGTCATATCTAAAAGAAGAAACCGTACTTTCTTCCATCACCTGGGTCTCTTAATTTCTACTTTCTTGCCGCAGTTCATCGCAAGGCCAGTGAGATATATGTCATTCATGGAAATATGCATTCATTTATCAATTCGTGGAAATAAAAGTGAAGAGCGAAAAACAGGCCTAACCAGTATACCGACTCTGCTGTGATGCGAATATAATCAAGTGAGGCTCTTTATCAGCTTGGCTGATACATAAGATATACCTTAGGAAAGAATGGTCACAAGTAGATATCTTCCTGATATCAACTTTGGCATTACACTGCACCTCTGATTTGGCAACGATTTCCCCAAAGTTTCACAAGACTTAATTGTTGATGAAAAAATAGATTTTGGTAAAATTGGCGCAAATTCTGATGATTACAGTTATCAAAGTAAAATCATTTGGAATTTTAAACTAAATGTTTAGGCTACTTAAATATCGAAAAATCCAGGTTATCTTAGTTGCCACTGGACTATCACTGTGAATATTGTTTTATATCAGATCAGGTTTCTCAGATTTCCAAAGCTTTTGGCTGTCGTTAGGCCAAATGACTGAGAAATTCTTTACTAACCTAACTAACTGGGCAAAACATGAGGCCAACATTGCAGCCAAGTTTTAATCGCATTAATTTTTGTCATAATTTTTCTATTAACATAAATCTTGCTTATATCAAAACGTTTGTTGGACCAAACAGGTTTTGCCTGCGAGTCGGTCATTTAATTTATGTTCACCTGCAATTAACATGGATTGAATTTTGGTGAAAGTTTAATGCAGTAGAGTACCAGAAATATTATTAGACTTTTTAAAAACTTTATTATTCCAATTTGGATCTTTTGTAAATTCATTTCAATTACTGGACATCGGATGGTACTTTCACATGTTGCCGAAGATCCAAACTCTACTTCTTTCTCTTCCGCATGACTCTTTGGTGAAATGGTAACATTCTAATAGCCATATAGAAACCAGAAATGATGAATGCTAAGAAGATCAGATTCCGCTGAGTATATTTGTTACAGCATACGATCGATAGGAAGGAAGATTTTTTTTGGAGAAGGAAGATGGATTAACAATAAATTTTTCCAATATTTTTCTTCATTTTTGCAAAGTTTTAAAATGTAATTTTTCAAAAAAAAATCATGTTGAATGGCTAAAAATAGGTCATTGGCTCTCATTTTTCGGAGTACCAGTGCTGTGGTTCCACAGGGGAAGCGCACAAAGAAAAGCACTGACAACTCACCCTCTATTTGGTGCATTTCTATCACCAAGTGACTCTCTGACATGATTCCTCTGGTCCGACTAAACCATCAAAGCGAATCTTACCAGAAATGGTGAGAAAATGGTGACACTCTTAGAAAAAATATCTGTCTACTCTGAATGTTTGAATGTCATTTCGTTTGAAAGCAAGCAGTAGGGATTTGATTCCAAAACTCAAACGCTTCATTTAAAACGAAATTAGCCAATGTTGGTGACATCTCACTTCCGTTCCACGTCACCTAAAGTGATTCCCCGGTGAAAGAGGGCATCTTAAATGGTCAGTTAAATGAACCAAATCAAACCAGAAATTGTGGGTACCAATACCACTATTTTAGATTTATGCTATCGACTTTTCATTTCACGATATTGATTTTTATGAAGAGAGAATTAAAGAAAAAATGGAAACAAGTGGAAGAGAGATATTGATAATTATTAACCAAACCCTATTTTAAATGGGTATTTTCGCCTTATTGGGTTTGGTGAAGTTCGAGGTCACGTCCTCCTGACCTTTTGACCTTTTGAAGTGATCTTCTTGCGTTTTGTTCGGGGTCGATTGTTGCATTCTATTCATTATAACCTGTAATAATTTTTTTATTCATTTGACTTCTTCTCTCATTTTGTTTTTAATATTTGAACTTCGATTCAGCACAAATGTGATTTTTGTCATCGCGAAGTAAAAGGTCAAATTCTTTCTTGACCTTTCGTTTCTTCCTGACGAGCGTTCTATCAAATCCTCGGCGAGAAATTTTAGCACAAAATTATGTTCTAAATGATTTATTGTAGCAAGAAAAGATGGTCGATCACGGCCGCTTTCGAGGCCCTCGATTTTATCACGCCCCCATTATATTATATATAAACAGTCCTCACCGTTTTCATGTCCCCCTGGTTTCCTCCTCTTGTGACACGCTCTTTAGTTCTCCTTCTTCTCTCTTATTGCCTCCCTCAAATCCTATTACATTCCATCTTAAACTCTATTGTATATTGCCTGAGCTGTTCAAACCCTTGCTGTCGTACCCCTCTAAAATCTCTTTCTTACTTCCTTAAAAGTCCGCAGTTCTTTCTTTCTTCATTATTTTCTAGAATTGCTTATATTTATAAATTTATAAAAACCTATTTTTTCCTAAATAATAATTTTATTATAGATTTGTATGTTAAAAAAGAGAACATCGTTTATAATGAATGGTTGTGGACAACAAATTAATGGCGATGATGCGCGGCTAATTTCAGCGAATCAAAAGAGACACGCTTTACTTAAAGTAAGTTAATTATAATTTATGAAATTAATATTCTTGCAGTACCATTAAAATACTGATTTTGTGGTTTTGCTGGTTCCACAGATAATTTTCATACCGATTCAGCAGCGACTTACTTGAGGATAAAAATGAAAAGGAAAAGAAATTCTAATAAATGAAGTTAGAGCGAGCGAAATTAAAATGGTGTTTACTGTTAAACGAAAAAGAAATTTCATAATGATAAATTTTTCCTTGATAAATGATAAATTTCATAAATTTTTCCTTTTCATTATGAAAAATTAAGGGAATTTTATGAAAAATTAAGGGAATTATCGTTAAAATCATTGAAGTAAAAGTAAAGTAAAATATAAAATATATATAAATATATAGTAATATAAAATACCAAAAAATGCATTTATTTGTTTATTTTTTTAGTTTTTCTTTTGATATTATTATATTTATTAATGTATTAAATTAATTTAAATGTTAATATTTTAGTAATAATTGCGTTTATTTCTTAATTTTTTTTAAATTGATTTTTTAAATATTAAAGATTTATTTATTTTAATTTTTTTTTAGTGCCTTGCTCACTGTCATGTCGTATTGGGCCTAATTATTTTCATATTGGCTGCGCTTGCCGATTTTATTAGTTCGCGAATAAGCACAATTAGATTAGTTGGTCTCGAAGAATGTTGTTCGTTCTATTTCATCGTCACTGGGTTCTTTTCCATATTTCTTTTATTTCAAAATATATAAAATATAATAAAATATAATTGATTCTGAGTTTACATTTCTAAGCTGAAATGTTATCTCTTAAAAACCTTACTTTTTCTTATTTTTTATTGATTTAAGACAAGGAGAAATTGAAATTCTTAATTTAGAATTTTATTAAATTATCAGTTAGTAAAGAAAATATTTTAAAATAGTGTGGATTTTTGGAAATTTATTTTTGTAGAATAAAATTAATTAATTGTTTAATTTATTTTAATTAATTATTTAAACTAATTATTTTAATCAATTATAATTTATTAAAAAAATTATTTGTAGAATAATTGGAATTTGTGGCGCAGCGAGTCATCGGCGAAGTATAATTATTGCTTTTATGATTATGAATATGCATGCGATATTAATTTTTGTACCAGCAATTGTAATTGTCTCCAGCTTTGACATTCATTTTTATCAGGTAAATTTTTATTGTAACAGAAAATAATAATTTCATTCGTATGGAATGTATTACAGTTTTTTTGCATTTATAACTATAATTGATTTCGAACTTATAATACATTACATATGGGAATTTTTATCTAAATTTTTCATAAGGATTTTTTGTTTATAATCTTCAAATCTGTTTAAATTTTTTTTATTTTATTTTTGCAACCATTTTCAGTTTTTTTACATTATTTTCAAAGAAACAACCTAATAATTTTCTCTTAAAAAGTCAGATAGAAATATTGGAAGACATAGTTGGAATTAAATGTTATAAAATCGAGTTTTTAGGCTGAATGCTTCGGCGAATGTGATTGGCATTTGTTGGCTACAAGTCTGCCAAAAAATAGCAGATGCCAAATACTTTGTGGCGAAAATATTGATGATAATAAGAGGAGGTTTATTTATTTATTTTTTCTTTTCGTGTGCATTTGTTTTTATCTATCAAATTTTTTATCTATCAAATTTTTAATGATTTTTATCTTTTTTAGTCCTACCTGTTTATTAAGCAAATTCTTGCCATATAATTGTAAGTTTCGCGGCATTATACGATATTGGCTTTGAATAAATATTATTTTTTTGGAAGCGAAAAATTTTTCAAAATTTTTTTATTGGAAGCAAAATATATGTTTGTTTTTTCAGTAGTTATCAAAGATTTTCCAATACTTTTTCAGTTCAATGACGCGGTTGGGCACAGAATATAGACTCGATGCTGGTATAATTGCTGCAACTATTTTGGAAATGTTTCTAGCTATTACATCGACAGTATTTTGTTGTCGAGAAATATGTGCGACTAAATCACGGATCTCAAAAAAAGATGATGAGGTATATAATTTTTTTGTAATATAATTTTTATAATATAATTTTTATATTTTTTCCTTCATTAAAGTTCCATATCGTATTATCCAGTTGTTTTTTTCCCTTATATTTCCTTTTTCAGACACGTCCAGTGGATATGACACCTCTTAAACAACAAGAAGTTCATCAAAATCAATAACTCATTTTATCGTTTTTTTTCTAATATTTGCCAAATTACATTGCAAATCTCATGTACAATATTTGTATTATAAATAAACTTTTTTACTTGCTTGCTTTTTTTACATAAATTAAATGAAATTTATAAGTAGGAAAGAAATCAAGTGGTTAGTTTATAAAATTTATAAAATATATTTCATATTTGAGGGAATTTAAGTTGAGTGATTTTTTTCGCCAAATCATTGCTTTTCTAATTATTTCTAAAAATTTCTTAAGAATTATTTTTAATTTTAATTGCACTATTGCTAGGTTGATGAATCGACTTTTCGGGAAATAACTATTTAAATTTATTTGTGGAATGGAAGATATACAAATTTTTTATTGCAGAATTAATTGCCAAAAGACCCAGGATTTCATCTTCTGGAAATGGCTAGTCAATTGCTGCACACCAAATCTAAGAGTTATCTTTGAGGAATGGCCTTATTATAAAATAATAAGCATAGATGCCCTGTAGAAATTGCCTTATCATCAAAGGCAGTTGAACAATTGCCAGTGGACTGATTTTTGTTTCTGTTTTTTTTTCTCTTCCATATTTTTATTTATTCGAACCACTTGTTTTATTAAAATTTGGATTATAAAATAAAGAATAATATAAACAGTATGATACAATAATAAGGCAAGGAATTAGTGGCCAATAATTTATCGATTTTGTTGACGAGTTCGAGCCATGCTAGCACGAACTTTGGAACGATGTCGTTCTCGAAGTTGTTTTAAGCGATCTCTTTGGTTATTGCGCTCCATTATTTTTTCCGCATCGGAGCTAGATTTTTATTAATAATTATTAATTTACGCACAAAATTCAAATTAATTATCCAGTCCAGAATCGAATTCAACAGAAACATGAGACAAGGATAGTCAAAAGAAGAAAAGAATATTAAAGTATAGGGCCACATGGAATCGCAGCTCGGTGCCTTATTTGGCCTTCGCGTCCCATCAGCGATCCTTTTTTGAATGCTTTCCTTGGCATTCCTTTTATCATGAAATTAAGAAAATGGCTCAAGTACCACTAAGAAGAAATGCAAATGGCTCGATTCCCATTTATGATCGAAGGAATTCGTTTTTTAATAATAATTAACTGAATTTTCTTATTGAGGCGTAAAAGAACTGACCTGGTATCAATAGCGTTGTCAGGGAGGAAGTACCACGTCTCACGAAACGCTTGACCAATAGGCACAAGTACATAAGCTCCACGCGACATCATATCACTGATTCGGTGTATTTTTTTCCCGTCCATATTGCACAACCTGATAGAAGATTCAGCTTTTTTCGGGGTTCTACGGCAGGAATATTTCCTGGAGCGCTTTTGTCACTAATCTTTTCAATATAAGTCACTTGAGGATTGGAGATCCCTAGCATCATTCCGATTTAATAACTGGTTTACTTCTTAAATTAAAGCCCAAATAAATTGTAAATCATGCCAACCATAATCACCGCTCTCATCTCAGCCATTCAATTTATCTTAGAAATGGAAAATGTGCGCTTTATAAATGACAACCTGGAGGGTTTAACACTGAAACGACGAGCAATTAGTTCCAAAATGAAATCCATTCCTTTTTCAAGTTGACTTCGTTTAAAATTTATATATTGCGACTCCATTCCCTGTCCATTTAAAAATACGCTAAAAACCTGAACTTTGCTTCATTGAAATAAATTCAAGTAAACTACCAATCTTTCACGAATTTCTTATCATCTTATCTCTGCATACTTATCGATATTTTGATTATATTTTATATGCACAAAAATAGAGCCAAAAGCCATAGTTAATAGAGAAATTTAGAAGAATTTGTCATTGTTTATCAGTGTCCATTAGTCTTATCGTTTAATAACATTGTGATATTACCCACTACTACTTCTACTACTACTGTGCTAAGGTTATCCTGTGGTCCAACAATATTGTTTTTATGGTTAATCGAAACCAATTGTCAATATTTTCGAGGATGATTTCAAAAAATAATACGCACTATATTATATAAACATCCGGATGCGTTTGATCTTTACGGTTGTAAATAACTTCACTACGTGATCTGCGTGCCGCACCATTGGTCCTAAAAATGCAATTTTTCTTCTTCCAACCGATACATGAACTATGTTTTGGCTGGCTGCACTAATTTAGTGAATATTGTTTGCCAGAAAATCAGTTGAGAATAGAAAAGATAGTTGAATTTTGCATTCACTTACAAGTTTTTTCTTCAAATGGTAAGCCTTTGAACAACTCATTCAGTACCTATTTATTTGGTTTTGATTGTTTTTTTTGGCTCTTTCGTAGACTGATTAAACGAAATTTTTTCAACCAACTTGGGTTTCTCAATCCTACAGCCATATGTTTTCCATATTACAGCTTTACATACTTTGGAAATAACAGAAAATCGGGATATATTATTTTTTTAGTTTTTGAAATGAGATCCCATATAACAAACATTTTATGGTTTGGATTCATTCCTCTCTTTCTTCCATGCAATTCACCAATTTCTTCGCCAGATTCTCGCATAATTGATTGATTTTTTACAGTCGGTTTTCCATGTCCTATGGATTTTTTTCATATATAAAAAGTTTATAAAAAATGGGATAAACAAAGGATAATTAGCAAAGCACCAACATTTGTTCATTAGTAACTAATGGCTCACTTGATTATTACTCTCATCTCGAATTGTGGGGTTCTATTCCCACTGTTGGTCTGAATCTATTTTTTAAAAATCTGAGTGGCGGCGATTCACTCTATATTTCCAGTCAAATTATTCGAAGCCAGCGGAATCTAGCCGAATGTCGCATGTATAACTTAATAGACTTCCACTATTTCAATTTTCAATCCCCATGATGCGTTTCTAATATTATTTCGGAAACAAAAAATTTGCTTGCGATTTCTGTAAAACTAACCTGTAAAATTGTGCTTTTTTCTTGTTCGCGAACGATCTCCATTGGCGAAAATGTCACAATTATCAAAATCACCGTATCTATCTTCATATCCGTAGTTGCTGACCAATGGTTCGTGTGGTACTGGTGGAACATTGAAATAGCGTTTTTTATTTGGTGAATTGGCTACCACACAATATGGATCATTATTGTTCTCAGTGGCTAAACATCAGAAAAGCTCCATTCCACTGAATTGTGAATTGTTTTTTATCAAAATTTTAATAAAATTTTTCTATTTTTGAGGATAGTACACCAATACATTGTATAATTACATAAAGTATAAGTAAGTATATACTCATAAGAATAAGTAAAAATAATTTTTATATGTGGTTTTCACATTTTAATAAGGTAAAAGAAATTAATTGACTCAAGTAGTGCTCACCATTTCTGACCTGGAAAATTCGATTATCAGCACTACTAGGAATGTAAAAATTAGATAAATATTCGTGAGTGCCATTCTTAATTTCAACCCAATTTTAATCATTTTGATACGCCTTTGCTAATTCTATTATATATTTGCTATTATTCGACAATTACCAATATTTGACTGTAAAGGATCCACAGCTTCCTTTTCAGGGAAATTAACTGAGCCGTTCATCAAGTTTACCCGCGATTTATTGGCAGAACGAGAGTCGGTAGAAGTAACATTTGGCGCACTTCTTACTGTATTCACATAATTTGGCAGATCACTAGACCTACGTTTCAAAATTGAAGAAAACGATCTGCTATTGCTCTTATTACCTGCAATAGTTGATATCTGCAATCCTACGATCAGTAGTAATTATTAGTTGTTAAAAAAGAGATGAATCTTAACATTTTTTCGACCGCAAGTTTCAGGCTTTCAGAATGCATCTTCAAGATTCTCCACAATATTAGAAGTTAAAATAATATACGAATAAGGCATATGGATGATAGTCACGTTAGGCAAACAGGTTTGAACAAATTGCAATGAAACAACTTTTGTGATAGGAAATTAATTTATTTTGCCAGGCTTTTTTGATAAATTTATTTTTTTTTAAAAGTGGAATTAGCTAATAAAACAAGTGGAATTAGCTGATAAAAACAAGTGGAATTAGCTGATAAATTAATTAAATTAAATGAAAAATTCAACTTAGAAATTTTTAAAAAGAATTTTTTAAAAATAAAAAATAAAAGAATAAAAAAATTTTGCATACCATTCGTATATTTTTCATTTCCGCAAGAATTTCCGCAAAAACTGCAAATAAATTTTTCATTTCAAACTTTCCGATAATTTAAAAATATCCTTATTGGTATCTAATGGATTGCTAAATGTTGCTAATTTACTCAAATCTGCCCGTCTTTTTTTATCATTTTTTCTTTATCATAAGAATCATTTGATAATAGCATCAGATATCAATTTCAATTTTTCAATTTTTCTTTTGTTTAATTTTAAGATATTTGGATCACTGCGAAAATCAAATAGTTTCTATGTCTCTCACTTTTCTCCCTCTTAAAATCCACCATAAATTCTCAATTATTCAGCAGGTTTATTTCACTGGCTGTAAAACCAGTTGGCTGCCTTTGATTAAAAGTATTCCTATTCTTTTCCTTTTTTATTCCTTTTTTTCCCTTATTTTTTATTGTATTCCTTTTTAATAGCTAATTAAGCGAACCTAACCAGAAAATAGAAATAGCCAGCGCTAACTATATTTATATAATACAGTAATCAGTGGAAAAATCATTCATTGGCAAAACCTCATGTCAAAATCTTCTTCTCCAGCTACAACATAGAGCATTCCATCCCTAATGTCATTCTCATTTGTTATTTCAGAGCCTTGATAATCGTATAAATGTAGCGTTTCTCCTTTCTCTATTCCAACAAACGAACCAGCTTCCTCAATTAATTCCTTCAAACGAGGAATCAGCCAAATGCGCCAAATAAAAAGTTTAGGCCTGAAATAAAATTATTTTTATATATGTTATTTGGGGTGTATGTTGCTTCAATTGTAGTAAATTAGGCTCAATTTTCGACTCTTAACAGAAGGTATATATGCTATTGAAGTCAACGATTTATCTCTATGTGCAAAAAATTCTCTTCTCGTTACCTATAGTTAACCCCAGAGGCCTGGAAGTTTTGAGCAATACCTTAATTGTTCCTAGCGGTGCATTTTTCTGGTCAGAGATCTCTAATATTATTCCTAGAATCTCTCAGAGCCAGTTTTCTAACATAGGCGCTGGAGCCTCGATGCTGAGTGCTCTACCACCACTGGGGCTATTTTGACCTTCATTTTTCACATCTTTACTTTCTCTTCAAATCCTCATAGCTTTTTATGTTCCATTTTCCTGATGTTCTTGTCATTTGCTACTGCTATATCCATCATCTTGTCAACTACTATGGTGTCTATTTATTGACTGTTACAAAATATTGGTCTTATTATTCTGTACGATTTTCTCATGAAATTTCCTGTTTTTCATGTTGTCTGGTGGTAAGTCTTCGATAGACGACCTCGAGGGTTGAGGGCAGCCAGTTTATTCATTCATGATCTTTTTGCCTTACATCAGTCGCTCTATCTTATGATGGGAATGTTGGGAGAAAATTTCTAGCTTCCCAGTCTGCTGGCTGTACATCCTCCTGTTCTTCTTTCGGCTTTTCTTAGATCTGGCATGTGATGCAGAATTGCTTTATTTCAAGTAAAAATAGCAAATTACTTTATTGAAGAGTTTGAGCGAGTATCTATTCCTCATTTAATATAAAAGTAGACTTTTTACTTACTCTTTACTTTATATATTTTACCCACTATATTCTACCTTGTCCACACTCTTTCTCATTAATATACTATTATAGCACCATTCCATGAGCTGCAGATTATCTTCTTCAAATATATGCATTCCCAAGTGGCTTTTTGCAGGAAGAATGTCATTCTTGGAGTCTATGGGACCAAATTAATGAGAAGAAAGTACCTGTAATTAATATCACCATTTTTCCGCAAATATATCTTTTTGACCGGAGGTGGTGGTCGATTGTATATTTTTTCTCTTGAGGGCCTTTCATAGTGGCCACGTCTTTGCTTGTTAAGCTCAATAAATGATGTCTTTCCAAATGGATCGTACACTGAAGATGCTGTAAATGTAATTTTGGAAAAGTGCAATTGGAATTCTAGAAAAAATTAGTCCAATATTTCTTTAGGCTAAAAAAATGAAGTAAAAATAATGGCAAGAAATTTTTAGCTTTATCTATGGCATTGGCTCTTATCAGTACTGATTATTATCTCGTTATCAAATAGAATTTACCTTCTTTCTTCCCAAAATTTCGTTTGTTTTTTGGTATATTAATGAGAAAAAATTTAGATATTAAGAAAAAAAGAAATGACTTGATTACAGGATTTTGTGGAAATTTCTTGTTTTAAAAAATTATTTTATCAAAATTCTTTAAAAATTAATTTAACTTGCGAGGAATTGCTAAACATTTTTATTTAATTCAATTTTTAAATAAGTAATTACTTACTGAAAGCTGTCATAGAAAGAAAGAATGAAGACGAATCTATTCAAAACACCAGATTTTCCATAGAAACATACATACTTGTCAGGAACTATAAGAGCGATAAAACGATAATCCATGATAAATCTGCTCTACGAAGTCGATAATTTAGAATAGCTTCAAAGTTTCCTTATTTCTCGGCAATTTTGGTACCATCCACTTCGATTGGTTTAAAAAAATGGCTAATTGATGTAATTAACACGGTGACTCTTAACTCTTAACTCTTTCTTAACTCTTTTTTTGCCACATGGACCCTTTGATAAATCGTTGAGCCCTCTTCTTGTAGTCTATGGGCCTCTTCTTTGAAGAATATCTTCACATACAAAATAGGTGTGAATGCCAAGAATATGTGACTGGGAAGCCAAGGAGTTGGTACCATGATTTGTTTCCTAGGCTTTTTTAGAATTTTAGTTAGTGATTAGCGAAAATGAAGATTTAAATTTTTACATATGGATAAAAAGATCGAATATTGAGAATATTGAGAATAGCCCTCATATAATGGCTAAGCCAACTTTTTAATATTATTACAACTCGCTTCAAAAGAAAATTTCTATGGTAAAATTTTTTCTCGTCATAAAAATGTTGTATAAATTAAAATCAAAACTGAAGCAATGCGCTAAGATTTTCATATCTTAAAGCACTTATGTGGTACTTCTGTTCTCTTATTTCTATTCCTCAAATGGCTCTCTTCCGATGGAATTTTGCTTTATTCAATTACTATTTTTCCAAAAAGCTAGAAAAAAAGTGCCAATATATTATTATCATTTTCGTCCAATTATTTTGCTTTGAAAAATTGATAATAAAAATAAAGTAAACAAAAATTTTATATCTTTATCAATAAAATTTTGAGCCGTTTAACAAATAAAGGCAACTTTAAATTAAAGGAAAACAAAAAAGAAGCAATAAAGAAAGGCCGCAACAGTGATAAACAGTGATAAATAAAAAGACAAATGATAAATCATGCCATAACACTTGTCGTGTAAGGCAAAATATTATGTAAAACAAACGCAAAGGACTAATTTATTGAGAAAAGAAAGGCCTATAACGCTTTTTTTTTTACATCAGAAGCCTTTTTCATTTCTTTGATATAATAAACGGCAACCTAATTTTATTATCATATCATAATCGTACCTAATCCATTCCATAGTACCATTTAATGGTACTTTAAAATGATAATATGAATGTATTCTTCGTAAGAATATTAATTCAGCGAGAACTTACATTAAAATATATACTATTGATGAGAATTAGAAGATTTTACAAACAAATAACATAGGCAGCATATAGTAAGTATCAGAACAATCTGCATTCAAGCTTTCACCTCGGTACTAGCGATTCTCGTCGTATTTTGTTCCGCAATATTTGACGTTGTTACTTTCTTAACCTTTTTTTTCACAGTTCTTACTTTTTTCACAGGCGTTGAAGAGATCGTTGATTCATGTCCCTTAATCATTTATCATAAGCGTTCATTGGAACAGTTCATTAGGACTTGGTGGAACAGTAATTATAATTATAATTTTGGTTGAAATTAGTTCACTTTGGTTCACTTTGGGTAAGATCCGTAGCGATTCCCTGAATGTGAGAGTAAGTGCGATTTATATAAATCCTAAAAATTTAGGTATTTATCTGATCGTCGAAAATCTTTCAATTAC
This sequence comes from Dracunculus medinensis, assembly GCA_900625125.1. NCBI lineage: Eukaryota > Metazoa > Nematoda > Chromadorea > Rhabditida > Dracunculidae > Dracunculus > Dracunculus medinensis. Next base: position 54,774 of record UYYG01000115.1, on the reverse strand, counting down.
TCTTTATATGAATATTAGATATGGCGCTTACTTGCTTTTTACTTTCGACTATAACATTCGCAATTTTCTTTGGCTTGGAGATACTCGATTTTCTTTTCGTCTCATCCGGAGCATCCTCAACGTCTGATATTTCACCTGTATTGCGTTTTCTGCTAGATCGACTAAGACTTCGACGAACACGTTCCACGAGCTTTGTCCCTATTAATTAAGAAAAAGTATTAAAAAATTTTAATTTTAGATCTAGTTTAAAATTTTAAATAGATAAATTTTCTGCAAGTAGTGGCGATTTTCTTTTGTGCTAGTATGATTCAAATCCTTTCCAAATCTAAATTTTTTATCGATAAGTATTTCATCAATCCATCTGCAAATAACTAGTTGATAAGACTAAAATATCTCTTTTAAAGTGTTATCATTCTAATTCTCATTCCTCCTAATCCAAGTTTTGCGAATTCCAGGTATGGACTTAGACGATGGAAAAGGGAATGGCTTCCATTACTGTCGACGATATCATCAGATCGCGCCGCTTGGAAGCCCTTGTAGTCGTTGGAGCCAGCCTAGCCAGTAATAGTGAGAGCTGTTAGAAGAAGGAAAATTCCAGGTTTATGATGATGAACCTATTTTATTCAAATAAGTTGCGATGAATTGCTAATGAAAAAATTTTCAGTTATAAGCAATACAAAAATTAAACGAATCACAGTATTGCATTTTAAGCAGTGGTAGCGATTGATTATTTTATAATATTTATAAATGGTTACCCATATTTTTAAAGGGATTTCGATTTATACGGGGCATCGTGTTACCGTATGGTGACTGACTTCCCATTAATTCTTCTATTTGACTTAATGATGTATTTCGGCCAAGTACTGTCACCGAAGCGCTACTGGAACTGGGCAATACCTGTAGAAATAGTAAAAATAATTTAAAGATATTGCAAAGATGATGCAAAATTTGGAAATTATAGTTAGATCAAATTCTCATTTCTTGACGAACGGACAGCGATTCTTTATGCTAGGATTAACAATTCTTAAAGTGATAGCGGATCGGTAGTGCCAAATACATCAAACAGCGACGGTGGTACGTCAAATATGAAGCGAACAGTTCTAAAACTTACGCTTGTAACAGATTCTATATTACGAGATGTTTCGTTAGTTTCGACTGATCGAGATTTTCTAAGACTGAAAAATGATTTCGTTGGTTCTGAATCATGCATCGAATCAAATGCCTTTGCCATTAATTTAACTGATGGTTGACCGCCCCTGGCTAATTCTTCGCGACGTATTTTGTATAAAATATTTGTACCTGTAGTGTATAAATTTTTATAAGCAGCATATAAGCAGCATAAAATGTGTTTTATCAGTAAATGAGTTTAAGTCAGTTAGATTTAATGAATCCAAAAATGGCAAATAAGCGTTTCAATGAACACTGTTTAATTAGACGTGAAATAAAATTATCGAATGAACTATTTCACCTGCACTGTTACTACGTGAATGAGCCTGTCTAGAGATATTGTTATCGATATCGGCCCCAGTGTTAGTGTCAATTGTTGCATTTGTTCCTTCTTCAACTTCGCATGAAGTGGATCTTGAAGTGTTATTTCTAGGAATATAGCGTAAACGACCGTCTTTATCGTATTCGATATTCTTTTCTTTATCTGAAAATTTTTACATAATTCATTAGAGGAAACGTTTTAATCTAAGTCAACTTAACAGAATCTTAAAAAGTCAATCAACCCATAAAAAATTTATTAAATATTACTGATAATGAGACTTGGCGGTGGATCTGGATAGATTCCAACTTTTTTTATCGCCTGCTGCGACGAATTTTCAAGTGGCTGAGATTCATTCATCTGATAATTCTCAATGCTCGTCGATCGAGAGTGATTGATCATAGCTGAATGTAGAGAAGACCATCTGCAATTTAGTTTCCAGTTTCAATCCTTATTCTTTTTCTTTTGATATAGAATGGCTCCATGTGAGGGTCCATAGGACTTCGATAAAGGGGCGTAAATCTACTTTTTGCAAATCCAAGCGATCGCGATGATCCATCTATGCTTCTATTACTATTTGCCTGCCAAATATCTTGTGGAATATCTGGTTCGAAAGTCAGCGGAGAGAGTGTAACCAGAAGTAGTGAATGTTCTTAGAAAAAAAAAAAACAAAAAAAATGCTTTCAAGTTTGAAAAAGAATTCCAGATTCTGCTGGATCCTTTTTTCGGGTGGAAATTAAATATAAAGGATAAAAATCTTAATTACTTGTAAGAAGTGGGAAGCGTATTATACGATCGTACAGATAATGAGGATTGAGAAAGATTATCCGAAGGTCCTACTGAAACACCATCCGAATCAATGCCTACCAATTCTTGTTTTTCACCATTACTCGACGATGTTTGTGGTTTATTCTCATGCGTGTAACTAAAAATGAATTTTTCTCTTTTTTATTTGCTTATTATAACAGATAATGAATTAAAAGAAGTTTATGCTACTTAATTTCTGATTATAATTGATATCACAAATAAAATGATAAGGATAACTATATAATTTATGCAAATGATAAGGATAGCTATATAATTTGCTTGTGTTGCACAGTATTCGTTCATGAGCATATGTAAGTATATCTCTGTTTAAAGCTTACCACAAGGATTATGGGTGTCCTTTAGTTATGGTTTGATTGTACGCAAAGGTAAATAATTTATACAAATAAATATGATCGACCAAATTTACATGAATGAAAAATAAATATAACTAACACTTGATACTTAATAATATTTAACTAATATACCTTGAGTATTGCGATAGTTGATTATCTTCTTCTCTAATCATTTTCAGTTGTGATAAACAGTCTTTGATTTTATCGTAACATTCTTGATCATATCGACCTCTTTTACGTAGATTTTCCAGTATCACATTAAGCTAAATTATAAATTATAAATTATCACATAGATTCTTGTAAAAAATATGCCATAAACCACTAATCTTCGAAATTAATTCGGCGAATGTTTAGAAAATAATTTTATGAGGTATCAAAATTATTAACAATTATTGCTAACCTGGTCGATCAAGGATGCAATTCGGTACTTTCTTGTAAGGCGGTGCAGTTCATTCAGTCGGACATTTTCTTGAATTCTTGACAATTCATTTTCTATAGTTTCCTTGGCGCTTATTTGTAAATCGCGTGCTTGTATCAAATTTCGTTGACTTATTTCCAAGACTTTAATCTGCTCATGAAGCTGCAATCATTATCGTAACTTATTGTGATTATAGATTTTTATCATTTCATTTAACTTTCGAATCCTTATTTTAATAACTGGTAATAATTTCTTGATATCAAGGGAGTTGTTGACAGAGTACCACATTGTGGTATGTTGCTTGATTCAAAAGGAGTAGTATGTATTTAATTCCAATCTGCCATTAAAAGTGGTATTTACCTATACATCGGTCCTTTAGCGACTCTCGTGAATTTTCATCCAGGACCGTCCGAACTAGTGACCAGTGGAACCAGCCAAACCAGAATTGGGTGCGTATTATTAGGAGAATATGAGGCATTTCTTGAACAGTCTAATCTACTGATTAAAGTCAAATTTCAAAGATGACCAATTTTAAATTATTACTATAGTTCTTATCATAAAAATTGGATTTTACTTCTTTAGAAATTCTTTCCGTTTCGCTTTGTTTCGATAGATTATCATTGGTCAATTCCTTAATTTTTGCATGGAGACGATTTACTTCTTGCGAATAAAACTTCTGATATTCCGAATATTTCTTTTGGACATTTTCGGCTGCTTTTAATGCCTTTTCCATTATCTATAATTATATTCATTACTAGCATCGTTTCAAAATATGCCTACAAACATTTTTCTACTTGTGAAATCATTTGCGGTGATCAAAAAGGTAAATCGGGCTTTTGATCCATCACATTCAGAAATCTCACCAATAATTTATTTATTATTCAAATTCATGGAAAAAATCATCATTACTTTCTCATTATTATTACTTTTCGGTAACGATAATGCGCAAAATTGGATGAAAAACTTACTTTATGCCAAATACTAAAATCATTATTTACTTACTTTATGCCAAATACTACTTAAGGAAAACATTAAATATGTAAAGTAAAATTAAAAGCAGTGGAACTTTATCATCATTATCATAATCATTCGTTTCAGTGGATGCCTTGAAGTGCGTCCTTTCTACAAGCCATAACGCTTTATCACTTTCATGAGTTTCCTTGGCTAGCTTAAGATCATTCCTCACTTGCTTTAGCTCATTCTCCAAATTCGTAATTTGCTTCGTCTGTAACTATCGTAAAATTATCAACAGCACTCATCTGGTTAATAAAATTCGGCATATTAGATATTACTACCGACTCACCATATCAGAACATTTTCTGGCTAAATTCGACTGATTCTCTAGATTTTTTTCGATTCGTTGCTCTTCTTCAGAAATTTGCCTTCTATATGTCGATAGAGCTTCACGATGATAATCGCGCTCTCGACGAGCTTGCACTAACTAGAAAAAATATTTTCTTCGCAAAAATAATGCAATCATAACAATAGGATTGTTGAGAATCTTTCCAAGAATTTATTTATTTTTTTGAAAAAATTAATCAATTTCATTTCAAAAATTCTCTAATTTTTTAGGAAATTTGTAGAATAGCTAATTTTTAGAAATTTTTTCATAAATCCTGATAAAGAAGAGGTTTTAGGAAAATGAGAAACCTGTGAATGCAGTGACTTATTTGTGTCTTCCATAATTTTCATTCTACTAGTAAATTTTTGTTGTAAAGCATCGAATTCCACATTTCGTATCTATTAAAAAATAAAATATATTTATTACGTACACTATAAAGAAAGTATGTTAAGCATATAAAATATAAAAAGCACATAGATCATATTTTTTATTAATTAATTCAGTTGCTCGAAGGGGCTATTAAATATTTATAAATATTTTAAATATTAATAAATAAAAAAATTTTCTGACATCTCAACTGGTAAGTTATTTCTTAATTATGATTGACCAAATATACAATTTGGCCATAATGAACGACAAATATAAATTTTCTAAAAATATTTGGCTAATATGCAAAATATAATAAATTATAAAATTTTATTACATGCGAACATCAGAGATGCTAACAGTAAATAGAATAGCGTAGTAGTTTTCAACCTGAATCGAAAACAAATTTGCATATTCCTCTCCACTGATCCCTAATGGAAATTTAGCATTTCCTTCAACTAATGGTCCCTGTGATTTTATCACCAATAAAAATCGCAGAGATTTTTCGATTTTTCGTAAAGAGATCTTTCAACAAGCAACATTTTCTTTTATGCATTTTAAAAGAATTATGCAAGAAAGAAGTCCATGGATTCCAGAAAGAATCTTCCCCTATCTAAAGGTTAAGAATCTTAAGAGAAAGAGAAAATACCTTTTCATCTTGACGCGCTTTATGTAAAAGATTGTCTTTATCCCTCGTCCAGTTTTGTTTCATTTTCACTAATTCATCCTTACTTTCTTCTTTTTCCAATTCAAGTCTACGAATCTGAGCCAGTAATTCAGCATTCTAAATGCAATAATAAAACAATTTTATTCTTGATTAACTCATTAATATTAATAATTAACCTTTTTCTCGTAGTACAACAACTGTTTCTTCATAATCTCCGCATTTTCATGATTTTCATTACTTTCTTCAGTTCTACTTGATTTTGCACCATTTTGCGAATCGAACACTATCGTACAAATCGTTTCTAAATTTTTTATCACATAAATCACCTGTGCAATAATTTACTATAAGTCTGTGAGAATCAGCCAAAAGGAGCAGCCTGAAAATTCGTTCTCTTAGTCCTCTTTCGATCATAATTCCTCAGAATCCATTCTTTCTTTTTCCCATCATAAATCGTTCTTCCTTGCAAAATTCACCATTCTTTTAAGCATTCATCAATCCATTATATTCACTAAATACTCGTTATACCTCTTACAAATTTCTCTAACTCTGTTATGCTCCTTTTATACCTTTCCAAACTTTGCTAAATTCCAAAATACTTCAAATTTTCAAGATACCCTTATCAAGCCTCGTATTATTGCCTTAGTGCTTTTAAAAACTATTTTCTTCATACATCAAATCTCAAATCTCTTGGAATATCGCTATTTGGTCTTTGACCATCTGACCAGCTGACCATCAAGCATCGTTGTTCCAACAATTTTATGTTTCAGTTTCTATAATTCCAATCTTCTAAGCACTAAAACCACATCATAATCTTTCAGCAATTTCTGCCCCGTCATACAACTTCTATAGTTCCTATAGTTAATACTTTTTTTCCTCATTTATAAGAATCATAAATAGTTCGATGCCTTCCACGATTATGCTTTTTTTGCTATCATAGAGATTTTTTTTCTCAAGACTCCTCACAATTGCTGGTTAAACTCGCTCCACTGGCTCATCGCATTGGACAAGTATGCCAGGCAGATAGAAATACAAATGAGTCGCCAGCACCATCATAGAGAATTTAGAATCTAGGCCTTTCTAAATGTTGGCCTATATCTATCGAAATGTATTATGTTTTGGCGCCTATCATTTATCAGAGCGTTTCTAACCTCCTTCATCACCTTTATCACTGTTATCTTCCTTTGACCTATGTTCTCGCAACGATGCCAATTCATTCTCGAATTTTTCCTTCTCTTGCAACCATATTGTTTCTTTTTTTCCGTAAGTTTTTTTCAACCTCTCTAAAAACAAATTCTCTTTAATATTTTCGCAAAACTTTTTCCAAAATGTTTTTTATTTTAATTAGTTTCAAATGTCATTTGCCAAAGTTCACCGATTTCCGTTAAAGTGTCATCCAATTTTTTCTTCATAAGCGACATTTCGGTTTTCATTTTTGTTCTTTCTTGCGAGAATTTCTCTTTATCTACATCATACATTGACTCTAATTTTTTATACTTAATTTCGTACTCCTTGGCTGATTTTCGTTCCAAATCGATATCCTTTAATTTTAACGAAAAATTGATTTTGTATTATTTATAACGAAAATCGATTTAATCAAATTATTAAATATTATTATTAAAATATAATTTTGGTTCAGTTGGCTTTTACTCTCATTTTGGAGCATCGACGCTAAGATTCCTCTTCCAACGGGGCAGACCTACCTTTTAAAAAAAGGGACTGACGACTCACCTGCAATTCTACCATCCTATCATTATTAAGCATTCTCTCTAGCAAAACTTGTCGAGTCCGATAAGCGGAGAAGGCTTAACCAGAAATAGTGGGTGCTCTCAAAAAAAAAAAATCTTCCTGATAACAAGAGACTAACAAGTTGTGTCATAATTCAATAAAATCGCACAAAATAGGAAAAACAGAGATTTTTGAATTAAACCTGTATTTCTTTTTTAAGCTCGAGCAATTCAAGCTTCAATTTTTCACATCTTTCATCTCGTTCCTGTAGCATACGACCTTTTTCAGCAAGAGCCACTGTTCTTGATTCAAGTAACAGCTTGTATTCCTCTATGGCCTTTTCAGTATCAGTAAGCTTTGAATTCAAGTTTTTATTCTAAAATCTTTTAGTTATACGACGAAAAACTGAGATTTCTTGAAATTTTTAGCACACTATCATTTGTTATTTGCATCGTTAGCAGCGTTTATCATTGTTTATCAAAATTGTTATAATATTTTGCCATTTGCATATTTATATAAAATTCTCAAGAGACTTAGGATTTCTATCACCTCAACTTCAAAGATTTGTCGTTGCTTTTCGATTTCAATGTTCCAGCGATCTTCTGTTTGTAGTATTTGATTTGTGAGATCCTGAAAAAAGTTCCATTGGTACTTTTTTTATTCTATAACACTTTTATCTATAGAGATTTTGAAAATTTAAAGGTAAATGGAAGAATGTCAAATGAAACCGCGAATCATCAACATACGCTGGTGATTAATACAAATTTTAAAACTTTTTGGTACCAACAATCCAGGATCGACCAAATAATAGCAAAAAGATAAATAGTTTAGGGATTCTCGCATTGTAAATTTTTTTCATAAACTTCTATAACAAAAATTTTTTTTTTACTTTATTTTTCTTTTTATAAAATGCGATTTCATCTTGTAGCGATTGATTGTCCTTGCATTGATCGCAGATTTCTCCTTCTCTTAACGCCGATACCTTTTTGACTGGAGATAGTCGCATGGAACTTGCAATATTTATCTGCAATGAGCGACATTTTACGCTAAGATTTTCTTATTCATAACTTTAAATTAAGGTTATTGTTATAAGGTTCAGCAGTCTTAAACAGAAATAAAAGGTTCATACTGGTCATTATTTGTACCTATTTGAAAACAGTAGATAAAATTATTAAATTATTGTCTGAACTCTGAGCATATTGATCTGTTTACCTTATGTGCCTCAAGCAGGCGATGGACATTATCCAATTCACTCATCACACTTGCTAGTTCAGCTATTATGGCAGCACTGCCGTCTTTCGATAACGAACGCCGACGTTCATCCTAAAAATCAAGTTACCAGAAATATGTTATAAATATGCTAAATATCAGTATTTACCGACGAAACTCCTGGCTATCAATCCCTAAAAAGACCGAATGAATCCTTTATTTCAGTCGCAAGTTTAAAAATTCGAGAATACCTTTTGAGCATTGTCAATCTTCTCAATTTGCTTGCATATTCGATGTGTTTGCGCTTCAACTGAAGCCAAAACTTCGCAACATTGTTCAATCTGAATAAAAATTGCGTAATTTTTAAATTTTCCTCCAGCAAATTATTGCTCAAAATCGACAAATATCTCATCTCATCTTTTATCAGTTTTCAATAATAAAAAACCGAATTTGAACACCAACTACCAGTCAGTGGATATTCTTCGAATAGAAACCTCTTCTGTAGTTGCAGTTTCTCCTTGGAATTTTTTAAATAATGCATTTGCTTTTTGTTCGCTTAGTTGTTTTTCAATTTCTTCACATTTTTGCTTGAGGGCATTCTGTAAAAATCGGCATCAGCGAAATGTTTGCTTAATCTAATCAATTCAAGTAATTCAATTATTCGGTTCAAAATTCTCAAAAAAATATACCATATATATAACATTGTCGCTACCGTCATTTATTATCTTCCGATGCAAATTATTACATCTTTCATTCGCAAGTGATAATTGATTATTTAGTATTTCAACCTAAAATATTTGTAAATCTAGCAAATAATCCGATTTCACATTGAATTATTTTATAGGCTTGATTACGTGATTACTAATTTGCAAAGTGTTTGTGAACTATAGATGGCAAGAGTTTATGGTACCACTATTTAATTTGCCCCTAAGATAATCTCTGTGGATCTATCTCTGTAGATCCATTGGCGATGAACTCACTCCTCTCTCATATCCATAATCCTTATCTATTATCTATTATTATACTTGCATATTATGCTTTAAAAAACATTTTCACAAGCTTTTTTATTCTCATAGAAAAATAAACCTTTATAGCCATGGAAATAAGTTTTTGATTGTCTGACTGGACAATAATTTTTTTCAAATCGTTTAATTCGGATTCGATCATTTTCTTGTGCTCTTTCTCTATTCGAAGTTCCGTATTCACTGAAATCCATGAAAGGCTTATAAAGCGTCTAATAAAGAGAAGCGATTGTTGCTTTTCATTCGAATGCTGGGCAATAGCCTTACAGATTTCAATTGAAGCTGGAATTTTTGTATGATCATCCTGATTTTGAAGTTGCAAATTTAATTCCATATTTTTTCGTTGTAATTCGTCGATTTTCGCGATCATTTTACTCATATCATTTCGCATTTCAGGTGGAATATCATAGTGAGCAATCTTATAAAAATAATTATATTTACCAAAAAAGATTTTTAAGATTTTTGGTAAAATATTATAATTATATTTATAATATTTTTCATCTTCCCTTTAATAAAGCTACTATATAAAAATTTTTAACATAACTAAGTTTCTTTTATTAGTTTCCTTTACCATAAATTTTAGCTAATGAGAACTAATGAGAAGCAATTGAAACCTGGATTAATTAAAAATGCTAACAATTTTATTACAATTATTAATATAACTATTAATGAATAAATAATTAATGAATAAATGAATTATATATAAAAATTTTTTATAAATAAGAACAGCCACTACTTTACTCGAAGTACGACCGGGTTCGGTTTGTTCAGTCGAAATTGGTTTACTCACGTTCATTTCGATTTCAACCAGTCTGAAATCAGAAATTTAGCTCTAGAATATAAAAGTATTTCTCTAAGGAAAATGAATTTAACCGTTTTTAAATCTAATCCAGAACAAAGCAAGCAATTACTGATAGCTTATAGAGTTATCGCTTTCCTTGTCATATACATGAGGAAATTCAAATTACACTATTAAAATTTCTATAGCTCATATTTAATTAAAGATAGATTCAATTTGAATGGAATGCAATTTATAGATAAATTAAAGCTCTATGAAAGTATCAACGTGAAATAAGAAAGTATTTCTGTAGTAAAATTGAGCAACTGAATAAATATGATGAGAACTTCGAGGTAGTTAAGGGAAAATAGCGTTCGAAGATTCAATATAAAGGGAATATAAGAATAAGGAATAGGAATATAAGGGAATAAGGAATAAGAGGTTTTGAGCGGATGTTAAGAGGTATATCGGAGTCATTCTGTTCGGCTCTTCAGCTCGAAATAATCTGCTTAACAATCATTTACTCATATAGTGGTTTTACTTTTTAGAAAGATGTATATTCTTTTGTTCCAGACGTTCGACTTTCGTCGAGAGTTGTTCCACTTCTTGTTCAGCCAATTCCAATTGAATTTGAGCATGCCCTTCACTGAAAATTTTTTCATGCTTTTGTCAAGAGTGGCTTTTTGAAAAATAAGCGATTTTTAGGTGATTCTTCTGTTTATCTTATAGGACTTCTCTGTCTTTCATATAAAAGACAGCAAACTATTAGAGTAGAAAATTTTTCAGGAAAATTCTGAAATTCTGGCATTTAGCAAAAATTTTATATAAACTAAAGAACAGATAATTCGTTTGGGTCACATTATTGCAAAAATGCTATTCCATGCAAAAATACGATTTTTCAGAATTTTAGTTTGAGAACTGCGAAATATTAAAAATATAATTTTGATGGCACAAAATTCTTGGAATTTTTCAAAGTATTCAAAGACATACCTTATAGAGCGCATCATTGGTGGCCTTTTCGAACTTCGTAATTTTGCAAGTTTCCTTAGTAATTCTTCGTTCTCGGTCTCAACATCCTCCAATGGATTCTTTATTTTTTTTATTTGTTGCCATTCTAATTTACTTTTCTAGAGGAATTTTCGCTATCAGTGCTCGCAACGGTGGTATTGATTTCCCCTTATGGTTTACTCAGGTCATTAGTCTAGTCATTGTATAAATATACAATTGAATTTGTGTCGATTTTATCTAATTTCTGTAAAAAATATAGAACTGATAAAATGATATTTTTTATCTTTAGGTAGCAATAGGTTCAAGCAGAAACCTAAAATTTTTAATGGGTAAATAGAATTTGAAATAATTCCAATCGGAGGATTCGTCCAATATTTGATTTCTCTTATCTAATACGCAAACGATACAAATAAAGCGCTGAGGGATTTTATAGGAATTCACACGAAACTAACAGAAAAAGGGACGAGGGGAGACTCATTATATTTGTATTTTTACCTGTAATCGCAACTGTGTCCTTTTCAAATCATCTTCAGTAAATTTCAGTTGATCTCTTAAATCGGCTTCTCGTTCCAGGATATCTCTCATTTCCTTGCTCATTTCATTTTCACTTAACGGCAATGAGATATCGGAGTTAATTCGCCTCTGAAAATTTTCACTATTATATTTATATTCTCCAAATATGGACTATTTGTATAATAATATGTTGTGGTTCATAAAATAATTTCTAAGGTTTAAAATAATTCATATTGGAAAAAAAATGCAGCCTGTTGCTCAGATTTGTTCCTTGCTTCGCGCCACTTATTTTGCGTTTGTAATTCACGAACTTTTTCTTTCAAATAGAAAACTTCATCCTGAAAATTTTGACGATTACCTATCTTCTGGTGCCTTATTTTGTTGGTATTTTAAAAAAAAAATTATGATTTATCAAATAGGAAAAGTCGAAGTCGGTGCACTTATATTTCCAAGTGATTCAGTAATGTATTTTCATCCTAATAGTCCAGGTGGTTCTTCTAGTCAAACGATTTTCTACCAATAGCAGTAGCTGTAGCTTTAGCTTTCAAGCAGCAGTAGTCAATATAATAGCAGGACCATTAACCAAAAATGGTGAGCAATAACCGCTTGAATGAAAATATACCACTTATTTATCATTTGTTATCCAAACTATTGAGAAAAGTATTAGATGAGGAGGAATTCCTTAGTATGAATTTCTTTTTCTTTTCATTTACGAAAAAATTACAACTCGAAAGCTGTAAATGATTGGTGTTGAGTACCCTAAAAATTTAGTTGATTAAATGATAAGAATACCTCTAATTTATAGCGTTTGTCTTCAGCATTTTCAAGTTCATTATGTAATCTAATAGAAACTTCTTTAGCGATCCGCAATTCAGATTCTAATTCCTTAACTCGAATCGCATCTGAATTTTGTGAATTTTCGCTAGCCGTTATCGAACTATTTCCCATTGATGACGCTATCAAAAGGTCCTTAAAGATAATTTAATACTGAGAAAATCTTGCAATATATGCTAGAATTCGAAGATATATGAAATGAACTGGGAAGATGTTAAATGATAAAGTGCTATGAGTACCTTGACCTTTGCATTCAAATGCTGCTTTTCAGTTTCGATTTGCTCTTTCATTCTTTCTGCTTTTCTCAATTTAAATTGCAAAATTCGGCAATTTTTAGCATTTTGTTCTAATTCACGTTGAAGTTCGCGAAATTCTTCGATTTCCTCTTCGCGATACTGATCCTGAAGATTTTCCTTCTCATTTTTAACCGAGTTCACCAGTTCTAAATTATTCATTTAATGAAGGAAAGAGTATTCTTTAAAAGAATATTAATCATCATTGCTGTTCATACTCATTCCGCTATCTTTTTAAGGCTATGCAAATATGCTAGGAAAATATGCCTTGACGATAGAGATGAGTCGTTAGCATCACTCGGAATCTAAGGCGGTTAAGCAGATTTAATTACTTTACCTGCATTTCTTCAATTTCCTGTTGTAAATCTTTCACATCATTTTTTAGTGATTCGTTCTCGTCTTTTAATTCATTGCATAAAATTTCCATGGTACTTAATTTTTCGATTAATTGGTCATTTCCAGAATCTTTCGCTGTCAATATGCCAGATTCCTAATAAAAACTTTTAACGAATAAATCATAGAGATCCACTGAAAAGATCTACTGGCCTTTCATTAATATGAGATTGGCAGAAAGGACGTTGAATATTCTTGATTTAAGGAGTTTTATCGGATTTTACCTGCAATTCACGTAGTTCACATTTTAAAACGGTATTCTCGTCGCGATAGTCTTGAATACAATTCTCAGCTTCAGCAAGTCGTTCTTCTAATATTTCGATAAATGTTTGATCCTCTTCATTCTCATTTTTTGTCCTAAAACGTAATAATTAGTTCATTTTGAATAATTGTCCAGAATAATTGCAATATAACATATCGTATAAATAATGGTTATATTTTTTTATTACTTTTTTCCATGGCAAACTTTTATAAATGAATTTGAAATTTTGATTTTTTATAAATGAGCTTTTTAACTCGTCGCAACCAATTTTTGAACTGAACTTGAACAGTTTTTAAACTAACATTGTTGTGATAAAATTCTGAGAATAAACAAAAAAATAAATTATTCGGAATATTTTTATTTTTTAGGAGTATTCACCTTTTATGGCTAAGTTAATTCCACTGATTATATGGATAAAGATTATCTTTTATCAGAGGAAAAAAAAAGATTTTATGAAAGGAAGACTTTGGATAGAAATGACTGATAGGATCCCTAAATTGCACGTTTTGTTAAGGATCGAGCGTGTCATGCTTGAATTTATTTATAGCGAAATCCTATTCGATTATTTGGCTCTCCATATTTATCCATTTAAACCAAAGCCAAAGAAATAATAAAATAGGAAATAAAACATTCTGTGATGTAATTGTTATTCACTATAGCAGAATACTCTTATAATCCAAATTGTCGTTCTTCCAGAAAAAAAGTTAATCCAGTAAGATTTAATAATTTTCAAACAACAGAGGTGATAAAAGATTATTATATTTAATCTCGTTGTACCTCCGATATGTCCAATTTTGTCGTTCTTCTTTCAACTGTGAGATTTCTTCCTTTAAAAGTTCGATCTCTCTTTTCATGATGGAAGTATCGGAAAATAACTGCAAATAAAATATTAATTTTAAGGTTGCAAAAGAAAACTTTTCCAGATAATTTGCTTTTTTAGTATATATATTTTTTATTATTTTTTAATTGCTAGTTTTAGTTTTCTCATTCTTTTTTTCAGTTATATGTACAGCGCCTGCTAGGGCGAGACTGGTTTGCCAGGTTTTAAAACTGTATATCGGTTTTCGTACCGGATCATTTTCCGTTGGTGTGGCAGCCCGTTCGTTATCAGTGATACTCTCAGAAATCGCAGTTACAAGACTTTTTGAGTCATAAATTGAAGAAATACTATCAATCGACTTCGCACTTGAAATTTTCTTCGAGCTTACCGCTGATTTATATGATAATGAAGTCGTCGTAGTCTCATCATCAACTTCTGAAATTAGGAGATTTTTTAATTCAACACTTTTTTACGGGGTATTTTTTCGTTTTTTATTTTCTCGGGTAGAGCAATTGTTTCGATAGGTACCTTCGTTAGTGTGTTCAGGACCGCTGTTATCTTGTCCCGATAATTTGTCCTTCCACGATCGCCTTTTTTCTCGACTACGTTCTTTGGTAGCTATTAAAATTTAAAGTTAAATGGATATTATTTAATAATAATTAATTATTACTGATTTAACACTTAACACTTACTTTATTTATTTATCACAATACTTAAGAAAAAGGAAAGAAATTTAATAAAAATTAAATATTTTATTAATTTTTTTTTGGATTTAAGCAGTCGGCTGAATTGATTTTAATTTTATATTGTTTCTCATTTCAGTTTTTCAATTAAATGTGAATGAATGCGGAAATAGATTGATTAATAAACGCAATTACCGTTAGATGAAGGCTGATTATTCGTGTTCGAATTCTTCTTAATTGCCGTCGTCGATTCATCGTGATTTGATCGTAGACGAAAACATTTCTTGCAGCGTTCCTTTAAGTAAGTTTGCGGCTCAAACCCCAAGCATGGTGACTCCGTCATGCTGCAATAAAATTTTCCACAATAGAATTTTATTCGTCTGCTTTAATACTTCTGCAAAATATGAATTATAAATGAATTATTAAAAAAAAAACAAAATGAGAATTTAATTTCTATCACATATAAAAGAAATATGAAAAAAAATTTTTTTGGTGCCTTATTGCATTTTGGTTTCATATTTCAATAATTTTAAATTCTCATGATTTCTTAAATTTTTTGTCCAATGTTACCATTTCTGGTTTGTCTGGCTCTTAGGTTGCGACTCATTTGACAACGAATGACTTAGGGACGAAAATAAAAGTAATGGATTTCACTTTTAATAAGGTTAACTCCAAGACTGTGGGAAATGTTTGAGAAATGTATAAGCAAAATACTCAATTATCCTTGCAATATCTGGGCAAATTTTAAATCCTCGGACCTATTCCATCCATTGCAAACGATTGAATTTTTAAAAATTTTTGGAAATTTTTTTGGAATTAAAAAGAAATTGTGATCGCAAATTAAATTTCCGTACCAATTTCAAACAGGAATGATTTATTCAATTATAAAAAATTTCATAAATTTCATAAAATAATCGAATAAGCATGTCACTTCTAATTTCATTTTTATGCAATAATAAGATTTTAAAAATTTCTTAATCATCAAATCAAAAGCCAATAAAGAATTATATGGAAAAATTTTTTGAAAAAAATTTTATTAATAAATTTTATTAATTTTAAAAAATTCATTAGAAGTTTTAAGAAAATTTTATTAAAATTTATGTCTCTTCAAAGAAATTTTTTTTGCAAAATATTGGACATTTTTACAAAATTATTTTTAAATAATTCAATCTCTAAAAAAAAATCCCTTTTATGCACCAAAAAAATTTTCAAAAATCCAAAACTTAAATATTTTAACCAACTTTATTTACTTTATTTCTGTTAACTTTACTTTTATTCTCTGGTAAACAATTTATTTTTGGTTTAACTAGTTTCACTGACTGCTAAAATTGGATATATTCGCTAATGAGAACGCGCTTTTGGATAGGTCAAATAGATAAGTTCCTAGCATTATTTTTTTTCTTCTGCATATGTGCTGCATGCATTAATCTGCATGCACTAGTCTGCATGCATATAAATGCATATAAATAAATGATAATAATATAGTAAAAATGAAAGATGTTAAATAAATTTGTTGGAAAATATTAAAACAAATAACGCATAACTTGTTGAAAACAGATTCTTTCCTTCGAGGAAAATCTCCAAAAAAAATCTCATTAAATATCGAATCACTTGGATATTACATGAGATTGATGTGAAAGCTGATAATATTTCATGTTTTCATGATTATAGAGCATAGAATTCTCAGCTAAAATTTTTGAGATAAAAAAATAAAAATAAAAATAATCCATCTTTTCAAAAAAGATTTCCTTTCGTAATGGTAATGCAACTAAAAATCATTTTGTAAAATCTCATGAGGATAATTTTTTGATTGTCGAAGTGAAACGTATTATTCGCAACCAATTTATTATTTATTTGGATCTCTGGAAGTGTTAATGAGTTTGGATAAAATAAAATAAACCGATTTTCCACATTCGATACAATAATTAACAATCACTGCAATCAAAAAGTTCTAAGTAGCTATTTTCAATTAATATTGGATAGCATTCGAGTTTTAATGAATTTTCCTTCCGGAGGAACGATCAGATAAGAATTCGATAAAACTCGATTCTGGTTTTTATGCGAAAGCTATTTTCATTCAATATCGATATATTTACATGGATCTGTTAGAGTAGTCCTGTAGAACATATCATTTATATTATATAAATCGAGAAGTTTACTTGTCCCTCGATAGATTAGACTTCAATAGACCAGAACCTTATATC
Organism: Dracunculus medinensis; assembly: GCA_900625125.1. Classification (NCBI taxonomy): domain Eukaryota; kingdom Metazoa; phylum Nematoda; class Chromadorea; order Rhabditida; family Dracunculidae; genus Dracunculus; species Dracunculus medinensis. Next base: position 37,591 of record UYYG01000115.1, on the reverse strand, counting down.
ATTATTAGGTTGTGGCTTTTTGCCCTCATTTCAGAGAGCTGATATTGAGGTTCTTCTACTCTATGTGTATGGCCTGTTCCTCTCATTTTAGAATGCCGTTATTGACATTCCATTCTCTACATCGGCAAAGTTGTCTCTTAAAAATTCGGATAAACATACTTCACCCGTACTTCCATCGCCTCATTGACGACAATTTGTCTGGTCGCAGTGGAGCAATCTTAAATAAAAAAAGCAAGCGTTCACTTAGAAAAAAAAAGAAAACATAAATAAAACCATAAATTCGTAAAGAATCTAAAGAATTTTGAAGAAAAATTTCAAAAAGATTTTGTATGAAATATTTTAAAGTTTCGAAGAATTTACAACATTTTAGACTGAAAACAATTCGAGTAAAAGAAAGAATAGAATTGTCGAAAAGAGAACCAGAAATTTTTTTTTTTTCTGGAGAAAAACTAGTGATGTTCTACGATAATCAAGGATTTCAGTTCTAATGTCTACGAACTTTAAATCAATATATCACATCGCTTAGGCCAAAAAACAATACTCGTCTTATTTTCTTTTTTTTATTAATAAAATAATGAAGTAAATAAAATATAAAGCCAAAGCCATATGGCAATAATAAATTAGATAAAAGTAAACGAGGATGATTTGGAAAAACACAACAATTTGATAGCAAACATTGCATTGTGGCTGCCATAACATGGTTGATACTATATTAAGTTTTATTTATGCTCCAAAATTATTTATCTCATTTTAACATTCCAAAAATACGATCAGAACGATAATTTTTGAAAAAGTCGACAAAAATAGAAAATAAATTGGGGCACTCCAACTCTCGAATGGTTGAGATGGTTCTATGTGCTTAGATACATACAGAAGGATTGAGCGTTCAAAATCTAAGAATTCTTTAGTTTGTAAAGGCAGATATTCTTAATATAGAATATGTGTCTACAAATCCATTTACTTAATCAATTGATTATGTTTCAATTGATTATCAATTGTTTATTAATATTAAAATTCAGGTTAAAGCGATAATAATTAGCAAAGTATCGTCAAATAAGTAAATATTAAAAGAATGAAAAAATCCTCTAAATCCTCATTAATGAAGATTGCGCATAAATTTAGAAGTAATTCAAATGCTATATATAAGTATTAAATCTAAAAGTATTTGTTGAAAACATGAATTCATTAACTGATTTATTATGCTTGGATAAAGAAGCAATACACTGCAGATGTGGTTAAACGAATATTTCTATATTATTGCTAGAAAAATATCTGAATTTTTTCAAGTTCCAAGCATTAGATTTAAAAATCTGGAAGATTTTTTTAACAATTTAAATAGCTTTTAGATTTAATGTAGATTTAAAATTTTTACAGACCAACAAACCAATATAAAATCATTCATCAATCGATCATTTGCATAAAATATAAAAATCTTAAATAAAATATTTTCTAAGGCTATCCAAATATATTTATTATCTATATTCTTCTTTAAAAAAATTTATAAATCAGAAAAAACTGAGAGAATTATAATTTTACAATTACATTTGCTATGAGGTACATCAAACTTAACTGAAACCAAATCACAGATCACTAAAACTAAGCACTAAATCTTCCGCAGTGATTTTTTGCTTAACTATTTTTTAAACTAATTATTATTTTATTTTAATTGAAATTATAATTAAGTTTAAAAAATGATATAACTAATGGACTCTCAGCTTTTATAATTATTTTATTTTATATTGCCTTTATTTTTTTTTTACCAATTTCTTTATTGCATCTGTTTTAGCATGCGTAAACTTACCCAAAAATCCGGCTGATGCTGGCGACTTACCTGTATTTCTATTTTTCCAATGCGACAAGCCAGCGTAGCCAGTTTGAGCAGTAATGGTAAAAAACCTTTAAAAAAAAATTGCATTTGTTTATTTCAAATTGTTGGCTTAGATTATACTTAATTTTTCAAGCAAATAAATAAAAAAAAGTCCAATTTGGCGATAAAATTTACGAATGCAAAAGAAAGTAAAGGTAACAACATAACTGCCAACAAGAATCGAGGCTTAGGCTCGAATGCAGCCTATTCACCACACTTCATCAGAAACTTAACGAAGAAAGTAAAGGAAAGTAGAACTCAGTGGGTTGTTACTCAATTCGAAACGCCGATGCTGAAATTCTATTCCCGACAAGAATTAACGTGTCCAAAATTCCTGGTGATGCTGGCGAATCAGCTATATTTCTATCACCAAGGGAGTCCAAGCAAGCATAGTCTGACATGCCATGCGAGTCTAACCAGCTGTGATGAGGGCTTAAAAAAATATATATGTATAGTTTAGATTTCTATTTCTCAATTTCCGATTTCTATTTCCCAATTCATTAATTAATTCAGACTTATCTGCCTTTTCTTAATGAAAAATAAAAAAAAGCAACGATAGAAAGAAAATTTAAACTGATAATTTCTTTTTTTAAGAGTACCATTAATGGTACCTTTCGGAAGTAAAACCCCATCACCAGTGCTCTGAAGCAACAACCCACTAAGCTATCCTACTTTCATTTTGCTGTAAAAATAAATGGTACCAAACAATGTTCTGATTTTATTTTTACTGACAATTTTACGGAGATCAAAGGATAGGAATGAGATAATTTTTTTTTTTTTTAAATTAACTGCTGATTCTCCTTATATATTTGTATTCTTTAATACAGTAGAATTATGGTTAAGTGAAATTCTTTAATAATGCAGAATGAGAATGGATTATTCATAATTTTTTGTTTTTGTTCAGAACTTTATCCATGAAAATTTATCTTAGTACATATCCATACCATTATATCCTTCTAAAATTTCTTTATGCAAGTATCATTGTCAAAAAAGCGTTTTTAAGGCAATAAAAGCCACAAAAATTACTAAAGCAAGAAAGAGAAAAGAATATAACTAACTTAAATCACTCGTATCACTTAAAAGATAAATGATAAGTGATAAATGATAAGCCTTACCGCAAATATAGATGAAGTGGAGCGAGAAAATTCTAATTATCATTATTTTCATCACCAATAAAAATATGGGAAAAAATTTTATTTTAAAATTTTAAAACAAAAGCATGAAGAAGAAGAAACAATTAGAAATAAAGTGTAACAAATGCAATGAAGTAGAATGAAGCAGAAAGAAACGGTTGCGGAAATGTAAAATAAATTAAAATAAGAAGCATAATCGTTAATAGTGGCGATGTGGAAGTATTCCAGAATATTTCTTTTTTTTTATCCGAGGATTCGATTAATTTAGCGATTAGTTTAGGAAAATCATTGTCGATTGTGAAAACTTGTTGAATAATAATTAATTTTTAGTGAGGTGGTCGAAAAATCGCAAAATAAGACAATGAAGAAAATTTGTCGAGAATCACCACTTCTATAAATCCTTACCTAATTTCTTAGCGAAATAAGAATTTCTGATTAGTGGAGATAGGAGGAAAACTTGTAGAAGTGAATTAAAAATCAAATATGCCAATCACTAAATGCCAATTACTTAATTAGCGCGTATTTTAGCATATATCCAGAAAGTGAAAAGTTAACTTCCTCTTAAACTTTTTTAATCTTATCAATCCTATTATATAACCTCTTGAAATGTTTTATTTCACTGTACTCTTTCAACTCCCTCACAAAATCGATTACGTTCTTTTTCGAGAGAATCGGAGCATAGACTGGGATATTGGAGTATTCTTCTATTTTCTTGCTCTTTCTTTTGACTCCTCAAATCACCCTCGTTATCATTTTCTTATCAGCGTTAAAACTTCAGTATGATATCTCGATATTCTACCAAACTTGGCTAAATTCCTTTAAAGCCTAAATCTCGTAATATTCCTATAGCAATTCTTTCGAACATTCCATCTTTGAATAATACGATTTCTCCATATATTTTTCCTTAATTCCCTTCTGAATACTCTTACTTTTTGACACCCTCCTATATCTCCTTATATTCTCGAAACATTACCATAAATTTCGTCGTAATTCCTTGAAAGACCATTAAACTTAATTATACAACTTTAGGTCTTTCAAAATATATTAAATCTCGCGAATCCTAAAAAATTCGTTTCACGTTCTTTCAAAATCCATTACACTTTTGCAGTAATTCCACAAAGTTCCGTCTCCGATTTTTTTCAATCCTTTTTTTTGCCATTTATTTGTCTTTCATAAAAGATTTCCTTTACATCTTCTGCACGCCATTGTGACAGGCTTATTTGTTACTAATATCGCTATTAATAATTCATCACTAATTTTGAGTAATATTTCATTCGCTTATGTGTAAAATTTCAAAAAATTTTTTATTATTTACTAGTAAGCAAAAAACCGAAAATATAAGAAGGCAAACGCAATGAGAAGTAATTTTTCTTCAGTTAAATAAAGTCAAGGAATTATTAAAAAAATAGCAATTTTGCAATGATAATTTATTTTTTAATCAGCTGCTCGAATTATCATCGATTGTCGGATTATAAATTATCAGTTCAAAAAAGATGGTTCATTTACATGTGAACAATGGCAAATTTAGCCATTAAAAATAAAATTCGGGTGATTTTGGTTATTCTACATTTCTACATTTCTACTTTCTTGTGAAAAGGATTCCATCCTAATATACAGAAATCTTCAAAATCTTCATTTCTTTCAATCAATAGATTATAATATTGTTCATGAAAATGACTTATAGAACATGAAAAATGAAATATTTATTTATTCGTTGATTTTCAAAAAACATTATTGCGACATATTTCGCAAAATTTGGCTTCAAATAGTAGTTTAATAGTAGACTAAAGCAATTTGTTAAAGAATGAAGCGAAAGTTCTTCGAGACGAAAAATCTGAAAGGCAGTGAGTAACAGAAGAAGAAAAAAATGTAATTTATTTATTTATATATAGAGGATGAGAGGATTATTTCCAAGCAGATGTATTATCAGACTGGATTCTTGTGATGCTTCCTGAAGACTATAATAAGAAGAAAGTAGTCGGAAGCAGTGGAGGCGAAGTGTTTCCATAAAATTTACCAAGCAACAAGCAATAACACAAGCAACCTTTTTTTCCTCGTCTAATAGCATTCTCCATTCTTTATTTGTCAACCTCCATTATCCGCTATCACATGAAATACCTTCATTCTCAATATCATCGCTTTTAATCGCTGAATTTCTTTTTTTTTATGTGGGAAATAATCGCATCCATAATGCTTGTCTAAGTAGCGAACCACTCGAACCTCTGACATATGTATTTGCGACTTTTAAACCAAAATTAGTAAAATAAAAGGCGACAAATATCGCATATAGAAGTTTTAATCGTTGAAATTTCAAGTTAATATTGGTCAATATGAAAGCATTCATTCTTCATTAGTTCAGCGAAAATGGTTGGATGAAACTAAAAAAAATGAAAATAGTTGAAATTTGGAAATTGAAAAGCCATTAAGCAATAACGATAAGCTTTATAAAAAATTTTCAAATTTTGATTGAAAATCAATTTCTTATTGAATATAGCAATAAAAAGAAAAATGAAATTCTATCCATCATACACCAATTTATCGATCATCTTTCCATACGCACAAATTTATGAATCCTTGGTTTCAAGTGAAATATTATCGAAAAAACCTATAATATGATAAGCTATGATCACACACCATTGATTCAATTCTGAGGCACAAATAAATTTGTGAGCCAGCAAATTTCATAGATAAAATGATTTAGTAAAAATGGATTCAGCAAAATAATTACGATTTAACTCAATAATAACAGTGATTATAAATCACTTTAGGAGAAAAAAAACCAGCTTTAAGAATAAATATTTTTATTAAAACTAGTCAAATAAAATCGACATGCCGATTTTTTAAGCTAAATAAGCCAATCTAGATTCAGTACAGTACAGCACAGTTATCAATTCTCTTATCAAAGGTAAATTTTTTGATAAAAGAGATACGGCTAGTATTAGCCCATGCTATGACTCCCCAAGTGACTCGATGCCGGAAAATTCACTGGTGAACGAAGTCAAATTGAAAATGGTTAGAGCTATTAGAAGAAGAAAAACCGGTAAATCGAAAAACCATATGTAAGAATATTTTGAGAAGAGAAGTTAAACATTCTAAATTTACAGGTTAAAGTTTAACATTTTAAATTCAAACCATAAATATTAAAAATTTATCCAAAAATCACCTGCCATTTCTGGTTAGGCTGCACTGCCTTGTCGAGCTAAGGAAATCTGATAATCACTTGATATTAACACCAATATCTTGCAAATTTTTAAAGACAGGTCCAATATTATAATGTTATACCTTTTTGGTATAAAACCAGGTCGGTACTCCAAAATAAAAACAATGATCTATAGTATAGCAATTCTACTCCAGTTGTGACTTAGGCTTAACTATGTAGTTTTAGTTAGATGTGGGAAAATTTATAAAAAAATGATAAATACAATAAGCTACTAGCAGAACGATTCAGCGAGGCTCAGTAATTTGATATTTTTTCATTTCCAAAATGAAGATGATATGAATAAATGCAACCAGTGAGATTTAGGTAACTGGATATTATAAAAGACATGCTTAAAGAGACTTATGGGAAATTTAGAAATTGTAGAAATATGAGATATATTTCGTTTTCCAAGAAAATCAACATAAATTTTTTTTTCTAAGAGCGTTCACAATTTATAGTTAGGCTCGCTTTGCTGAATTTGTTGAATTATTATTAGGCAGTTTTTTCAATCGTTTTGCAGTGGTAGGCGACTTTTCGCAGCCTTCACAGCTTTCGGCTACAAATTTGCTGGTTAAGCTCGTTTCGCTGACTTGTCGAACCTAAGCGTTTTTTGAAAGAAAAAAGGGAAGGCCAAGGAAATTGATACATCGAGGTTCCTGAATAGAAGGCTGACGATTCAAATAAAATTTATTGCTGAATTTAGAATCTTCTAGAATTCCAACCAATCTAAAGACATTCATTTCTGAAAAAATTCCGAAAAAATTTTGCCAGAAATTCACTTGACGATAGAAATAAAGGTCATATTCAGAGCACCAGCCGGTATTTATGTAAAATATGCTTTAATCTTCCAGGATTAGAACAACAATATAGGCACAAAATAAAAACTCATGAAGGCGTTTTTTAGCAAAAAATAAAGAAATATTCAGAGAAAGGAAACTTACAATGATTCAGTTTTAAAAAAGTTTTTTGAAAAATTTTTCTTAAAAAATTTTAAAATATTAAGGAAAATTACATCATAAAAAAAATGTGGCAAAATGTGTCATTTGTTTAAATTCGCATTTAAAAATTTTATTAACTGTCAATAAAATTCTTAATAAAAATTAGCGAAGGAGACAACTCAGTAGATTATTACTCAATTCGAAGCGCGGAAGTTCTCTCTCCGCAGGAATAAGCCTGTTATCCGGACGATGTCGGCGACTAATCTGCACTCCTATCGCTAAAATGACTCGCTGGCATAATTGTCCAGTGGGACAAACTAGCGCAGCGAGTCTAACCAGCAATGGTTCTTAAAAAAAAATTCTTCTTAAGCGATAAAAAGCGATTTTAAAGAAAATCGCATTAAATCATAAATCTTTAAAAATGGCCAATCTTTTTATTTTGTTGAAAATCACTTAAAATTTACAAGAAATTAGCGCTATATAAACAAATATTAGAAAAAGAATATTTATAATGCAGCAAACATTGCTGAAGATTATTTGCTTAAATGCCTTATTAAATGTACTTCAAAATAAGTTAAACTTAGCAATTAAAGGAAATTTGATTGCAATAGTTGTAATAATTAATGGCTCGTAATAATTGAATAGAAGTAATTAAGGCCATTAAATAAATAATTTTCGCATTTGACTATCATTTTATAATATTTTTATTAAAATCGGGAAAATTTCCACGACTTTATTATCTTCAATTATCTTCAATTATATTCTTTTTTGTGCAATAGAATATTTAATGCAGTAATATGCTTTGGGAATAATCAAATGTCGACAAAAATTCAGTCAATTTCGATAGCTTAGGACAATTTTAAAAGGATTCTCGATGGATTTTATTGTGTGTATGGAAAAAAAACTGAATTAATAACTATCGACACATTTCACCGCTAAATATCGTTGAATGAAGTCGGGGATTCCGAAAAAATAACTTCAACAATTGTGATAAGAGGGTAGTGTAAGCGAGTGGTTGGTATATTGCGTCGAGCATCGAGATTAGTACCCTGTCTCATGCAGGAAGGAATATCATTAAGAAATCCGGTTGGCGATGACGAATTGGTAAAAAATTTCTTACTAGCAACCAGTGGAATGAACCTAACCAGAAATGATGAGATCTGTCACTATCTGTAGCGATAAATCAAATAGAAAAACGTCTGTTTCGAATTTTTCAAGACTAAATAAGCTAAGGAATAAAAATTTTTAACACATAAAAAATATCCAAGACTTAACAGCGATTTACATCTGACACAATGTCCGAAGCAATATTCGATCAGTGGAGGAAAATTGTTGATAGCAAAACTGCACCACTGGGATCACAAAATCCGTTAAAATACTTCTAAGAATTCTCGAATTCTCGATGTGTAAAGTTGCAACTTTAAAAATGACAAATTTCTTTAACGATATTCTCATGTTCATGGAAGAGTTTCCCATATTTTCTTTCAATTTCCTATGAAGAATTTACAGGAAGAATAGGACTTTTGGAGATAAACTTCCATGAGCAGACAAATAACATTTTTTTAAGAACTAGTCAGTGAAGTCTGAGATTTTCTGGCAACTTACACTATTTCGTATTACACATTGATAAGGATACGAGATCGTTTCACCAGAGAATCCTCCTGAGAATAGAAGTTTACAGCAGCACCACTCGAATTTCATTTCTATTCCTGCTAAGGAATGGAATTGCCCTTAGTAGAAGGAAAACGCAATTTAGCCACATTCCCCTCCATCCTGCCATCCCTTTCAAACATTCATTATTACTATTAAAAGCGATGTAAATTATTACTATATAAATAAATGAAAAGGAAATTTCATTTATTGAGGAAAAATGCTATAATAAATGAATAATATAAAAAATTGTAGATGAATGTCGAATTATGGAAAAATTAAAAATGCAATTAATGGCGCTAATATGATTTAAAAAAAAAAGTTCAAAATAAAAATATAACCTTTTAAAATAAAAATAGAAACCCACCAACGTTGAACAAAATTTTGTGCTCCCATTTCCCTTCAAACCTTGTTAAAAGGAGTGGAAACAGAATGGGAGAACAGCAATGCTTGAGTGGAGACGATGCTCATTAGCTTAGCTTCGTTCTATTATGAAGGTTTCAAATTTTGGTAGTATCTTAAATATCAAAAAAAACAAATCTAAATCTAAAATTGATACAAAGAAAATGATGCAGAAAAATATTATAAAACCGTGCCATTATATTATTATAACTATTACTACTATTATAATTATTGTTGTTATTATTATTAAAATTAAATCTATTTGAACATAAAATTTAAAAAAATGTCGAGGATTCCAAATTCAGACTTGCAACTATAGTTTATCTATTCTAAGAAGTAAAACGGATTGCTGCTCAATTCGGAGCGGTGGTTCTAATCTCCGCAGGAGGAAACCTGTCCAAAAATCCGAGTGATGCTGGTGATTTCCTTGTATTTCCATCGCCAAAGGACATTTGTCCCTGGCATTTTTATTCAGTGCAACAAGCCGACGGAGTAATTCTGCTGTATATCTATATCTATTCCTCTTAAAAAAAAATTCTACCTTCTATTTCCTATTTTCTGATTTGGATAAATCCTCTAGTAATGTGAGCCTTTCATTTGGACTCCCTTACAGCAGCTCTAATTTAAACTGATATTTTTAATGACTAATTTGTCTTCATCATGAAATCAATCCATGCCGCTAGTCCTTCTAATCGGTGCAATCAACCGTTATACACTTCTCTTCAGTTTCATCCACCGATTAATCGAAATTTACTCTTTTCATATTTTTACAAATAATTTAAATTAGCATTTCCAATGTTTTCAACTATACGATAGTGAAACGATTAATATTTTACAATTGATGGGAATTCACTAAGCGACACGTTTTATCCCTTTGCCAAATCTCAAAATTCAAGAGGAGAAAACCATACTAATGGTAATCTCTGTCGAAATTTTTATTACTTTTTTATAATAATAAAATCTTTAAAAAAAAATGCATGCACAGATCGACGATGAGTTTTTACCTAAATCGCTGCTTGCAATTTTCTTGTAATTAATCAATGAAGCGTGAAATCTCGCAGATTTGAATACTTATTCATTTAATAATAATTAATACAACCATAAAGGCGAACAATAGAAGGACATTACAATAATTATTATTGTAAAAGTCGATGTGACGAGTCGCGAAGTGCGAGTTCGTTAATAATAACAGGAAATACGATATGTGCTGATTGTTGCCGTATGTGCACCTATTGTGTTGTAAGATCGGAATGATTTCGGCTGTGTGTATCTTTATTTTCCTACGATGAACAGATGGCGTTGATTAAGTTGAAGTCAAAACGAAGTTTGTATTACTCTTCAACTCTCGTCATTTGTTGTTATGTTACTGATTCTAATAGTGCCTCCTGCTTACACAGGAAAGACAATTAAAACTTTGGTCAAAAACTTTAAACATTGACCATTGACTCAATAATTTACAATATATATTTATACTCATCATATTTTAGATTTGCTTAATATCGCTGACTGAATTGGCAGGCCAGAATTTTGCGAGAAAATTGTGTAATTTGTGAAGAGCAAGCAGTTTCTCACATAGAAATTTTAGCATCAATCTAAATATTTCATTACAATAATTTCATTTATTGTTGAACTTCTCGATCTTTTTATGGATCCTTTTGGAGCTATAATGAAGCGCACATTAAGAATCTCTAACCACCTTATATTTTTATTAATTTCAAGGAATGAAATACAGAAATGAGAATGCAAGCTTTGTCCTTCAACGAGATCATGCAAAATAGAAAGCAAGGAAAAAAAGGAAAATTGAAAAGATAAAAATTAAAAAATAATTTCAGCTATTTTAAATAATTTATTCATCATCTTTAATTATTGTTCACTATTTTTTTCCACTATTTTCTCTTTCTGATAATATTCACCATTTTTGGCTTAAATGGCGCAGTTGGCCTATTCAGGATGAGATCCGTTGGGAGGAACTAAACTGCAGATGGAAGTCTTCTCTCTTCTCTGCTTACCATTTCTTGTTTGGTCGACTCCATTGATTACGAGGATAAAACTGTTGTCGGCATCGTTATTTATCGTTAATTAAAAATGGAAACATAAGTGAATGTGATTATCTGAATTTCGGTTCTATTCTACAGATTTCATGGCTTGATTGCGTTCATCTTTATCATTTTATCACTTTATCTTTATCATTATGAGTCCCTAATGAATTTCAAATATGCAAATTTTAGGCTTAAAATCTTCCTTAAAGAAAATTTTTTTCACATTTTTTTTTTATACTATAATTTCGTCCCTCAAAATTTATTGCAAAACGGGTTTTTTTTTTTACATAACAACTGTTCAAATATTGATTACTAACACAAAATTTATCGATCATTATGTCAATATTCATTCATTGGACTGTATTTTATAGCAAATTTCTTGGCCAAATGAGGGAAAATGCGCGAAAAAGATAGTCATTAACTTTATAGATATATCGCAACTTCATAGGTTTGTCGTGCTATGTCATAAAAAATTAAGTAATTTTTCTTATCAATATTTAATCAATTAATGAATTTTGCATAATTTATTGATGGCTTTCACCATGTAATTTAATCATTAAATGGCAACTTTTATAGATCTTATCTACGATTATAAAAATTATATTTATCACTGCAGAAAAGCGGGATTTTTTGAAGGTAAGATTGATACTCCCTCTTACTAACCACACGATGATAAAGTGATAAAGTGATGAATCATTTATAGTAATCAAGATTGATAAAAAGTTTATGTACAGAAGTGACTGAGAATTTTAGTTATCTTTTATTCCAAAAATTTTCTTTTTCTCCTTCTTTTTTTCAAATCATATGGTTAAGGATAAACATCATAGAACCGATTCCTCAGATAACAGTAAACTTAAAGAATGAAATTTCGGCAAAACTTTTTTCAGTCCCTGTCATGATCATTCTTAACCTTGGGTCCTCTACCAGAAGCCGGTGAGATTGAGGATTCTGCACAATATTTTAGCTATTCCTAATAGTGCAATGCAATCTGCTGAATCCACTTTTCTAATTTAGAGATAATAGTTCCAAGTGCTTCAGTTATCACTGGGATTACTTTTATCTTATCTTTATTACCTTTATTTTCCATATTTTCTTTTTTTTCAGCCCTTGGTATTTCTATAATTTCTCATATTCCTTCTTCCTGACGTTCTAGTCTCTTGGTATTGCAATATTTATCATCAGTGTTGTTTCATTTTTGTCTATTACCATGATATCTGGTTGATTTGAATATATTTAGGGTCCTGTTGACTTTAGAACCAGAGAGCCAAACATCCACAGATGCATGTGTGAATATTAATCATAGGCTTTTCTACAAGTTATTCCAAGCTAATACGGAATCACACAAAATTTTGATTTATAGATTAGTCTGCCGGGATTTTAGTCTAGACAGTTTTTATCTATGATTGCAACTGGTATTTAGAGCCTCTGGTGTTGTTCCCATGCTTTTTTGAACTGTACTCATATACGGGCTCATATGGTCATAAAGTTTGATGGCTATAATGCCAGGTTTTTCCACATTATGGGTAGGCAGGTTGTGTAGTTGGACGGTGTTGCTCTCTTATGAGGATCTTTCATGATCAATACTGTCTTTCCCTGTGTTAGAGCATGCACAAGCAGCTGGTTCATCTGTATCGCTCACGAATCGCTGTTAGCTTATCCAGCCAATAAGTGTGAATTATGTCGGGATCAGATGCTGTCCTACTTTTCATATTTTTGAGTCGCTGTTGAATGTCAGCAACCATGAGATAGCTGGTTCCTGCTCTGTGAGGTTGTCGTGATTTCTTCTCAGATCCAAAAATTATTTATCTTGCAGCCATTTGACACTGGTGTTATGAATTTTCCATTTCTTCCATATATTCTTCCAGTATTGTATAGTTTCTGCTGCTGGCTCCATCGTTATCATATTGCACTAAAGTTGAGAGTATATCTTAGACGTTTGGTTCCTCGTATTTTCTTAGCATCCAGATGCTATTTTTATTCTTCACAATTTTCTGCAATTCAATCAGCTGGCTAATTTCTTTGCATGTGCTTTAATCATAATTTCCCATCCTTCTTTTCCATGGGCGAATTGCATTGTTATTCTTCTTGACTTTGTATGCCTCAGCATTTCGAGAATTGCAGTGACTGTGGTGTACACCAATTTATTAGTTTCTGTTAAGTGGAACTGTTGCGAAGACTATTTGCATTTTTAAATATATTATCCGGTGGTGCGTCATTGAGCCTCGATGGTGGGTCTCGATAGTTATTACGGCTATTTTATTCATGATTTTCTGCCTCATTTCGCTGCTGTGCTTTGCAACGGAGATATTGGAAATTTCCAACTTCCCAGCTGTTGCATACACATCTCTTTTTTCCTCTTCTTTTTGAACATTCTGGGTCTGGGGTGTATTGGAGAATTGATACATCTTCAAGTGAGAGAGCAGTTTCCTTGGTTAACTACCTCTAATTAGTGTAGATTTAAGCCTTTGTTTCCATCTACAGTGCCTTTATAAGTTTCATATAACCCCTTTGATTGGCTCTATTGTGGTACTATTGTGGTAAAATGCCATCAATCCCAGATAATTCTCCATGTAACTAGGTTTCAGCAGCCCTTTTAATGTCTCACTGCTCTGGTCCCACAACTGTTTCAGCCTTTACTTTTCCAGTAATCTACTTGTTGTCAAATAACCCTGGTCCCTCAACCTCTGAAGCACATCTTGTGAATTCAGGCAACGTCCGAGCCAGTATGACTCTAAAATGACACTATTATTGAACTAAGCACTAAGGGAGCCTTACCTATGGACTTCGCCTGAAGAATAGAGGCTTTTGCTCTTTTGCTACGTTTCGAACCAAAACATTGTTTTATTTCATGTCAACCGCCCGTTTTTAATCACTAAACCAGATTCTGGTTGATGGCACCATCATGGAATCAATTATTTAGATATAAGCAAATTTAATATAAAGAAATTAGGGTAATTAGGGAAGGAAATCTTCTTACATCCTTAGATACATATGCACATATTAATTTGAGCTGCATATTATAATTTGCATAACTTGTATAATAATTTTGTATGACAATTTTTTAACAAGCAAAAGAAAAAAAAGTCACTGATTTTAACAATAAATTTTATTTTAATGAAACGCTGATGATATTTTTGATATTTGTTTAAGAAAAATTAGGAGGAAAGAGAGGAAAGGGAAGAATTAGAAGGAAATATCTTGAGAAGGAAAAAGAGGAAACGAAAGCAGTCAAACGATGGGAAAGTAATTCTTTTTTGTCTTCTTACCTGAAATCTTAACTTAGAGCTCCAACGACTTGTTGTCCCGACTAATTGAGATCGAGCATTATCACTATTCTAATCACTACTCTTTGATTAGATAAAAGTTCTTCCATTGAAACGATACTCGGATGATGTTTTCTCTATTCCTAAATGCAGAAATGAGGTCCTCTGAGAAGTCGACGAAATCAACCGATTCAGGATGAATATATGTTGCTGGAAGAAAAATCATGGGCCGTATTTTTTCGTTATTTAAACAAATGGGTGTAGAGAAAATATAAATCAAATGAATGTCATGAATTGATGAATACTGATAGAAGATGAACGATTAAAGATTGCAAACGGAGATAGCAGAATGAATGAAGAGGAAGGGGGAGAGGGGGGAAACGAATTTAGCAGTTATTTGTAGAGAAGAGGAGATAATACGGAGAAAGGGGTTTCTGTTTAAAGCTCTTTTCCAAAGAACAGTTGTGGGAAGATATATGTGAAAGAGGTGAAATTTTGCAAAAATTCATTTCTTTTAAGATAAATGTAATGCAAAAAAACGAATATTAAGAACGCGAGAGAAGTGGGTGGTTGGCTAAGGTTGACTGAGAAATGAAAGGATGGACAAGAAGATGAAGGGAAATAGAAATAAGGAGATGAAAGGGGAGAATGGTGGAAATGGGATAAGGAAGGATAGGAATAGGAAGTGCTAGGGAGGAGGAAAATTCGGGAATTACCTATCCCAGTGGGGAAGTAATTCGTACGATTGATTATTAATGGATTATTTCAATTCATTCATTGCCTTCCGCATTTCGATTTAGATTTTCACTTGTTAAATTTTTAAAAAATTTTAATTTTTTAGGTAAAAAAAGTAATGTATGCAGCAGGTCGTATAACATTTCACTATTCGAAATCAAATCGACTCATAAATCATCGATATTTGCCTTTAAATAAAAATTATTATGCATTACGAACTGCCGTTAGCACTGCTAAGTAAGTTACTATTTTCTACTCGTTCGCGGTGGTACCACGCTTGGATTGCATTTTAAGCGACATGATTTGTCTTCTTCAAGTGAAACAACTCGAATCTCATTCATACTACTTGAACTTAATTAAAATAATTCATCTCTTTTCATTCTCTCCTTTTTTAAATATTTAAAATTATAATTATTTTTTATATTTAAATTATTTTTTTGCATTTTTGGCGAATATGAATGTTGCATTAGCGCCTTTGAATGAATCGATAGAACTGATAATGTGATAATTTATTTCATCAATCTTTCATTCATTTCGATACTAAAAATGAAAAATGAAAAATTTCATTAATTTTCAGTTCTATAATATCCCGTAAAACTCTTGCAAACTTACATATACAAACTGAAATCATATCTTCATAAATAGCATTAATCAAACTAATTCGACCTATTATTTCGACCTATTATTTCATCGTTTTTTTTTTCTGGAAATAGCCGTTTGTCAAAAAAGTCTCCATAGAGTCTCCATAAAATCTCCTTAGTAGGGCTCATAGAGTCTGCCAAATCAAAAATGGTATTTACTAGAAGAAGAGGAAGAACAGAATTAAATGAATACATTATTATTAAAAGATGATTTGATGAAAGAATTTAAATATCAAAAAAAATAGAATAAAATATCGAAATTATTTCGTATAAACATCTTTAATATCTAAAAAAAATTATTTATTTATATTTAAATGAAGAAAATTATTAAATATAATTAAATCTAAGAGATCGCACCTTTGCTGATTTGACTGGTTTCGCTGGCTGTCATGCGACTGGTTCGAAGATAGCACAGATAAGTCGAATAAGAGCCACCAAGATTACACCTTTATTAGCATTTCTATCAAACAGCAGAATTCGAATCTCTACTGCTTGACCATAATTGAAGTAAAATACCCACAAACTGAAAATTCAAGAAAAAGTTTTAGAAGAAATATTTTTAACATTGCATAATCATATTATCAATAATTTTTAAATCAGGTCATCAGATATAAGCCGATTAAAAACGTTGGTTCAGGATGATCGCTCAATTTATACATTAGATCCGATTGATGCGAGTGAAGCGAAATTCGAAAAAATCCTTATCGCAAATCGAGGTTATCAAAATTAGATTTTTTCCAATAAATTGGTTTATTTTTTAGAAAATCCTCATTGTATTTTTTCATTTTTGGATTTTAGATATTCAATGAGTGGTTATCAGAGCGATGTTAGATCGAGAAATACTTTTCTTATTTATTTTTATAAATTTTTAGATTCTTTAAATAGCAAATAAATCTGAATTGCTATCATATCGTCTGATTCACCTATCAGTTATAATTCATATTATTCAATTTTGAGCGAATTGTTAAAATTAGTTTTTATGGCTCTTTTAAGTTTTTAGTGCAAATTTTGGTAAGTACTTATATTTATTAGATATTTAGGTGAAATAGCATGTCGTGTAATCAAAACTTGTCGAGCTATGGGTATCAAAACTGTAGCGGTTCATTCGGATGTGGATAGTGCGTCACTACACGTTAAATTAGCAGATGAAGCTGTTTGTGTGGGTACAGCACCGACTAGTGAATCGTATCTCCGTGCTGATAGAATTTTGCAAGCTGTTAAGGATACCGGAGCTCAAGCAGTTTGTAGATTTTGTTTGTAGATTTTTGAAAATCTTTTTTGGTTTTTTCTTTTTAAAATCCATTAATTTTTCAGGTACATCCCGGTTATGGTTTCCTTTCAGAGAACACTGATTTTGCTGCAAAACTCGAGGAAACTGGTGCAGTTTTTATTGGACCGAACTCAAAAGCAATACTTGCTATGGGTGATAAAATCCATTCAAAACGAATTGCTACTGAAGCTCGCGTGAATATGATTCCAGGTTATGACGGAGAAATCGATGTAAGCGGTTGTTTTTTAATCAATTCATTTATTTTTATATTTTTAAAATTGATTAATTAAATTACTTTCATTATAGGATGAAGATCAATGCGTCAAAGTTGCAAATGATATTGGTTATCCGGTTATGATCAAGGCTTCAGCTGGTGGTGGTGGTAAAGGAATGCGTATTGCGTGGAACGATAAAGAAGCTCGAGATGGATATCGTCTTTCCAAGCAAGAAGCCAAGTCATCTTTCGGTGATGATCGTATGCTTGTTGAGAAATTCATTGATAATCCTCGTCACATTGAAATGCAAGTAAGAATTTTACTACATGTGGCTGATTTTTTTTAAATTTTTGTACTCTATAATAATAAAAACTAGCGATGGAATTCGCTTGTCACTACTCTTATAATATTTTAGGTTTTATGTGATAAGCATGGAAATGCTCTCTGGTTGAATGAGCGTGAATGTTCTATTCAAAGGCGTAATCAAAAGGTTATCGAAGAAGCTCCATCATCGTTTGTGGATCCTGATATGCGTAAAAGAATGGGCGCTCAAGGTATCTCATTAAGATCTATTAGGATTTATTAAATCCTTACTTTTATTTTCCGCTTTGTCTTTGCAGAAATTTCCTTTTTGTTATTCATTTTAATTTATCTATTATTAATTTCAAGGATCTATTTCCAAAATTTTTTTAAAAGTAGCAATCGTACTATTTAATTAATATTAAAATTATGTCTCTTATATGGCACTTGTTAGTCAATAGTAATTTCTGGCTCGGCTTGCTTCGTTTCTTAATTCCCTCAGGTGCAAAATTAGAGAGTCACTTATGCACTTATGGATGGAAATGAAATTGGACCTGCGCAAATTTTTTGATAGCAAATTTTCTCCTCCTGTGAGTAGAAAGCCGTGATAAATGATAATCTTAGCAATAATCGATCATATAAAAAAAAAATTTATCTGTAAAAATTATCTATAATTTCTATAAAAATTTACCTATAAAAATTTGTATTAAAATTTGGAATCGTATTTTTTTGAAATTTCATGCAAATCTTTATTATTTTGTTTGTAAACTTATTAGATGGTTAATTTTTCTTTTTCAATTGAAATTATTTTGCATTTTTTATTTAAAATATTTGTGTTTATTTATTTTTTAAGCTAATTTTTCATAAACTAGTAAATTTTTGTATTGAAAGGGAATATATAAGGAATTATTTTTATTTTCTAAAAAATTTTGTAAAAAATTCCTTTTTCGCCAGAAATACTTTTTTTGCAGCAACTCAGCTCGCCATTGCTGTTGGTTATGACTCCGCTGGTACCGTAGAATTTCTTGTTGATTCGAAAAAAAATTTCTATTTTTTGGAGATGAACACTCGTCTCCAAGTGATTTTTTTCCTCTTTTTTTTATTACTTATTGCTTCTTACTCCTTTTTTATTTTAAATGATAATTTGGCCAAACATGAAGAAAGAAAGCTGATCTACTAAACTATGCTAAACTATGATCTACTAAACTATGAAATTAAGGTTGAACATCCAATCACAGAAGCTATTACCGGCTTGGACATTGTTCAACAAATGTTACGCGTTGCTTATGGCCATAAGTTGAAAATCACGCAAAACGATATTGGTATTAGAGGTTGGGCATTTGAGTGTCGTGTTTACGCAGAGGTTCATTTTTTATGAATTGATTTGCGAATTTTTTTCATTTTACTTCAAAAAAAGTCCTTAAAAATCAGAATTCAATATTTTAAGGATCCTTATAAAGGATTTGGTTTACCGTCAGTTGGGCGCCTTACGAAATACGAAGAGCCTCACCGCAATGTAAAAGGAGTGCGTTGTGATTCGGGTATACGCGAAGGATCTGAAATTTCTATCTACTATGATCCTTTAATTTGTAAAGTATAAAAATTTTTGGTTTTTTTTGAATTTTTTTATATTGCTGTTGCTGCATAATATTTGGGAGAGCTTCATGTTTTATTGCTTTTTTCTCAAATTACTGCCATATTATAAGATTTTTCCTAAGTGGTAAACGACCATAAACTTTAATCTACTTAAATTTAGCTTGTGACGCATGGGAAAGATCGTGAACAGGCTTTGAATCGCATGCGTGATGCTTTGGACAATTATGTGATTCGTGGTGTAAGTCTATCTATCTTATAAGGTTTTTAGTGCGAAAAATATGTATATTAATTATTGGTACTATTGGCAGAGATTGTTTAAAATCCGATGCTTTATTTCGAATAGTTCAACAGTACCATTTTTTTTTATTGCAGCCAACTCACAATATTCCACTTTTACGCGATATTGTTGAAGAGAAACAATTCAGAAGTGGTAATATTACAACGAAATATTTAATGGAAACATATCCAGAAGGATTCGGGGGTTCGCCCTTTGTTAACATTTTGTTATTCCAAAAATGGTTATTTTTTCTATAGTTTCCCTGAACGGTTTACTTTCAGGAGCGAAACTATCGAAATCTGAGGAATGCCATCTTACAGCACTTGCGGCTGCATTGCAAGCACATAAATCTGCTCGAGCACAACAATTTACCAATCAAAGTCGTCAACGTGCTACTGTTTATGGTAATTCTTTTTACAGTTTACAATTTTAATTTGTGAATTATCTAATTTGTGTTGATTTTTTAATAATAATTTTTATTTCATAGAGTAAAAATTTATTCCAGGAAAGTTCCAATAAAGTAAATGTTAGAATCTCTTGTCATTTAATAAAGCGAAAACTATTATACATTGAGCTAATAATTTCGTGGTATTACCTCGTATAAAAATGAAATTATGCGAATATGAACATAAGTTGGGGAGAAATTTCTCTGACTCTTGGCTAATGCAGTTCGGATTTATTCGTCGTTTTACATCTATAATTATATTTCTGGCCATTTTATCGAGAAAAAATTTAGCTAATCTAAATTTCAAAAAGAAATTCCATGAGTTTGATTGATTAACTCTTACAAGATTATCATTTGTTTTGCACTGTCGGGAAATTTTTCAGATTCCTATTCACATAAGTATGAATTTGTTGTTGAGATGCCACGACATGAGGATGAACCATATCATCGTGCCAATGTACAAGTAACATTCCCTCAAAACAAAAGTAATTTCGCGCAGGTGAGTTTAAAATCTTTTAAAACCTTTCTTGTTGTTTTTTTTACGTAAACTTAGATTCTTATTTTTTATTATAATCATAGATATGATAAATCCTATTTATGTTTTGTTTCGAAATTTTCAATTCATTTAATAATATAGGTTATGGTTGATGGTGAAAAAGTCGATATCCATGGTGACATGAATCTTGCTCAATCGGTTCTTCATTTTACAGTGAATGGCAAACCAATGACTAGTCAAATCGCTTCTAAAAAACCATGGCAGGTAGAATAAAAATTATTGAGTCAATGAAAGTTTTTGCAGAAAGGTGTTGAAAATCTGGTAACTTATGACTATTTATTTTTGAATATTTATTTTTGCGAAAATACTGAAATTTCGTTTTAAGTGATGAAAAAATTTTCAGTTCACTTTGATCTTTAAAGGATCACCGTTCAAAATGAAGATTATGCCTGCTTTCGCCCAAAATATGTTGCAATTCATGAAAGAAAAACCAAAGCTTGATTTATCGACAGTTGTTATTGCACCTATGCCTGGAGCTATAAAATCAGTTTCGGCAACAGCTGGAATGATGGTGAAAACTTATCTTTCATTATTTTTCATCTTTTAAATCTCTTGTTGATTCTAATTTCTTCCATAATTTATTCGCGCCTCAGATTTCTAAAATTTTAAATTCTTTTATTAGTTTATAATGAAATTTTTTTCAGGTTTCTGAAGGCCAGGAACTATGTGTTATGGAGGCAATGAAAATGCAAAATAGTCTTTTAGCCGGCAAAACTGGCAAAGTATCCTTTTTATAATAAGATTTTTTGCTTTAATTTTTCCTAAATACGACTATATTAAATTTATAACTTTGGTAATAATAATTTCAAAATTTTGTAACTTAAGAAATTTATAAATTTTTTGTCGATTAAAGATTCAATTTGTTCTAGGTGAAACAAGTAAATTGCAAACCAGGTGATACGGTTGACGAAGGATTCATTTTAATCGAATTAGAGTAAATTCCAGCGAAATATAATAATAATATTGCCTTTTTTTTCGTAGAAATTCTGCCTAAATTGTTAAAATTATTTGAGTTTTCTGAGTGTTCTTATTTCGTAGCTGATTAATTCTTTATTATATATCCATAGAAATTCCTAAATCGCTTTCAGTTAGACGGATTTGAAGGGATTCAATTCGATACCTCATTATTTGATTTGATTTTGTTCTTAATTTTTCAGTGTTCGAAAGGAGGAAATTTTCGAGGATTTCGCTCGTCTCTGAGGCTTATTCGTTCTTTCTTTCAACATGAAAAATTATCGCATCAGTGACGAGCTCATCCTCTCCTCTTCACGTTATATTATATAGTTATCGTTAATTAAATAAAAAATATATTTATGAGACACTTGTCGCATATTGGTTAGAGTCCGAATAAAACTTTAATTTTTTCATTAATTAAAAAATCTTTACTTTTAACGTGGAAAATTTTCCATTGTTACAAATTATTATTGGAAAAATTTAAATTTAACTTAAAAAACTTTTTATTTAAAATTTTATTTTAAAAAATAAAGAGTAATTTGAAAAAAATGATATTTTCTGAAAATTTTTATATAAAATAATCTAATTTCAAGCATAATAATTTGCGAAAATAAAATAAATTTACGTAATATTTGGTGAATTAAAAAATATTTTAAGAATATTTTAAAAAGTAATTTTTATAGTAATAATTTATATAATTTTATATAATTTTTATATTGTTTGTAAAAATAATATAAAATAATATAAACGAAGAAAGAAATTTGATGACATATTTGACATCCGAAAGCCACTAATACATATTCCTCAGAATCAAGAATTATCCAGGTTTGGGGTAATTAACTGAAAAATACTGAGCTAGGAATGGTTCATTTAAAAATTTCCAGTTTTAATTTTGGCATTTGCTAAAACTCATCGATTTTGACACTACTTAATAATAACATTATATTATTATATAAAGTATATCTCTTCTTATCAGCTAAATTTATTAATTAATGTCTTTTAAAGATATTTTACAAATTTGTTATTGAAGGCTGTCCTTCTTTTGATACCATGGCCCATTTCTGCTTTGGCTTCATTGATCATTAGACTAAATTCGCTTTGCCAATGATCTTGACTGCAGAAAGAGATTGAGGCTAAACTCGCAGTACTTTGATTTCATTTGTCATGAAAGATTTACTATCATCATCAAGGATAAGGATGTGCTTTCTCTCAGGCGATCTAATATAACATTTGGCTGTGTTGTCTCTTTCTTCTTTCATTTTTTAAAATGGACGATGCTAAAAGTTTCGATTTCCTTAAAATTGGCGTTTTTTAGATACTATTTCCTAACTCCTTAGTGTTAATTCGTTGGATCTATCATTATTATTTTTTAGGGAAAAAAGGCAAAAAAACGAGTGCCCAGTTTTTTAAAATTCTATGGAATAAATCCCTAATGAGAGAAATATGAATATAAAAAAAAAATAAAAAAAATTAAATATTCATTGGATTATTTATGAAAGAAATTTGATAAAAATGAAGCATATATGCCAAAACTTTATTTTCATATGAATTTATGACATTGTAATTTCTCCACTTTTTTTCTATCTTTAAATTGAAGTAAAATATATATCAAATATAAATAATATTAATTCGGTTCAAATGATATCGTAATTATCTTCGTGGCGAAAAATAAGATTTTCACTAAACAAATGATAAAACATAAAAAGTACTGAAACTACATTTATCAGTGTTAATCAGACCAAGTGACGCGACGTTTGTTGCTTTGACTAAGTAGAACAAACAGCATGGTCTTTAATTTTGCCTCTTGCCAAGAACAAACCCGATATTAAAAATAAATTCAAGCAATACTGAGGATCTTCTAAACCATTCGCATTTTACCTTAGCTAAGTGAGCAAAAATAAGTGCTGCGTGCTATGAATGAAAAGGAATTTTCATCGATCTCTCTATTTCATTCACTACTTAATAATTAATTAATTAATTAATTACTCGATTCGATTGATTAAATTGACAAATTATGAATAATTGTAATTTGCCACTTTTGCAATATTCATTAAACTAATTCGGTGTAAAAAATTCGAAGATTTATAAATATTTTTTAGTAACCAAGTTAAAATCCAAAAAACACCTTTTAAATTGCCCTAAGGCGCCTTAAAATTTATTTCGCAAAAATTACTTCGAATCATTTTCTAAAATTTTTTTAAAAATAAATTCATAAGCAATTCATCATCTTTAATATAGTTAAATCAATTAAAATATTCTCTAAAAGCTCTATTAAAATGCTTATAACATATGGATTAATTTATTTAGAGTGAAATTATTCGTTAAGTGAAGTGAAGTGAGGGAAATTATTTGAATAAAGTTAAGTTCTTTATTTTAATCCATTTTAAGTTAGTATTTTTTGAGAATTTTTGAATAAAATGGTCTGAGAAAAATTTTTTAGAAAATAAAGATTATATTGATTAAATGCCAGAAAGAATATTTTTTTTTCTCAGTTTTCGGAATTTTATTTCATATTTTTTTTTTATTAAAATATGGATAACGAAATTTATCTTCGAGCGGTTTTACGACATTCAAATTTCTTCACTGCAATATTTAAATCTTTTCATGAATAGCTAAAATTTTACATTTCGGCAATAATCGACAGATGCTTTTAAATTATATTTATATTTTTTTTTAAAATTATTTAATACTTATTTAATTTTAATTAATTTTAGTAAATCGATTGTTTTTTCCTTTTTTTTAATAATTTTTTCAGCTTAATTTGATTGAATCG
This sequence comes from Dracunculus medinensis, assembly GCA_900625125.1. Taxonomy (NCBI): domain Eukaryota; kingdom Metazoa; phylum Nematoda; class Chromadorea; order Rhabditida; family Dracunculidae; genus Dracunculus; species Dracunculus medinensis. The sequence continues at coordinate 13,338 of UYYG01000115.1, read as the reverse complement.
CTTACGACAATTTTCGATAATTTTTACTGAGTGATTATTTCTTATCAATTTGGATCATTAAATTATTTTGGCCAAAAAAGTCATTTCAAGAAATATATTAAGCATAGAAATTAATATTTATAAAAATCTAAATAATTTCGTAAGTAAATCTAATTTTTTCTAAAAAAAAGGCACTGATCTAAGGTTACATCGCCTAAGGTATTTATTTCAATAATCATTAAAGGAATTATAAGTCTTTGATTTAATTCCACAAAAAGGTTTTACTTCATTTCATAATGCTTCACTTTATATTAAAAACTATATTTTATTATATTTTTCATGTTAAAAACACTTTTATATTAAAACAAAATAAAATAACATTGTAGTTTTTCTAGCATTCGAATTAAACTTTTGGTTGAGTGCTGAATTGAATAGGAAAGGCAAATATTCTTTTTGCATTTTAACTTCAGTAGATAATTAATGCAAACTCGATTACTCTATCTCCACGTGGCTCTCCGGAAATAGGATTTTATTCTGCAAAAAATCAGCAAATCCACTTAATCCAATAACAAATTTTGCTATTAGAAGAAGGAAAAAGGCAGTACAAATCATCAAATTAACTATTTATTATTTAATAATTGGCTGGCATAGAAGTTTTGCTAATAGAATAGTTGAGTTATATACTATCGATAAATTCTATTAAATAGACTGATGACTTTTAATAATGAAAATCTTTTTTAAAATCATTCATGATTTACGTAAAATCCATATTCGATTTTCAAGAAAATTTACAGTGAATTAGCTACCTACCTAGTTTTTTTTCTTAAAAGGCGATTTAAATTAGGCGCAGGAGAATGGCTCTGTCGGTTATTGCTCTCGTTTCGAAACGCTGATACTGGGGTTCCAATTCTGACAGGAGTAAACCATCCTTTCAAAAATCTTAGTGATTTTACCTGCACTTAGCTGACTTATCTGCACTTCTATCTAAGATTTCATTGTAAATTTATCTGGTTCAACTAGTCAGTGGAGCGAGGAAAACTGAAAATGGTGAGTGTTTTTCGAAAAAGTTAAAACTCTTGAATTTTTATCGAAATTTCAAGAATTTTTAAAGTTGAAATTTTGGGAATACTAGAAAAATTTCAACCATTTTTATATGGCAGATCAGCAATTCACTGTATTAAATTTCATATAGTAAAAGCTTATTGAATTATATAATAATAAGCAGTTTCCATCTGATAAAAAAGTTTTCAGTGGATAAATATTAAAATATGGATCGAAGGAATCGAAGTATAAAAAAAAGTGATTTGAGGAGATTCTCCCTACTTTCGCTAAGTTTCTCAACTTATTTTTCTCGTTTAAGCTCTTTAGAATTCTCGAAGCTTAAACAATATTTTGAATTTTGATTTAATCCAATCATTAAATATAATTCAAAATATAAATTTAAGCCAACTGCTCCACAAAAAAATTTTTTTTTTTTGATAATTCTCAAATGGCCTAAAATCGTTTTCTAATGAAGCATTTCAAAACGATAGTAGCTGCCTTATCTATCCCTAACTAACTATACACCCATAGGCAATTAGTACTTTTACATTTGGAATTTTAAAAATTCTCGGATTCGAAAATCTCGTAAATTTTAAGATAATCTGCCATAAAATGCTAATTTTGAAATTAAAAATTTTTTAAATTTAATTCTTTCTATTCAGATTTTTGATTCGTTTAGCTCGATTTCCCTCGTTTTCCGTCAAATTTTATAGAAGAAAAAAGAGGAAAAAAAATATTTCTCACTAGGCTTGTTAGATTTTAAGCAGCCAACTTGTTTATGCATATATATATATATTGAATTGTCTGGTGACATTAAATCAATATTTCACCATGAATTTCACTGTAGTTTTTTTGAATTCTTGCATTAAAACAATGATAGGATGATTATTTCCTTCCTCTTTTCACAAAAATTATATTTCTGATTTTTTGACTGATTACTAGGATTGTACTATTAACGAACGTCTGAATTTCTGTCACTAAGAGATAAAATTTTCGCCTTAGGCAAAACCTTTTCATTAGAAAGTTTAAAAGTCGAATAATAATGAAAATTATTGCAAAATTCATTTAAAATATTTTCAATAGCCTCATTAATAAGTTTCATTTAATCGTAATCAATTTTTTTCATAAAAGCAAATTATTTGCGATGTGATGTTTTTCAATTTTCTTGCCATATAATCTAATAGTTCTTCGATAATTTATTTCGTATTCCGCTTATTAAAGCAAATTTATTAATTCAAATTTAACATTTCAATTTATATCGACTAGAAATCTTTTTTATATAAAAAATAGGAAAGATAGAGTAAAAAAGAAATCACCGATTCTTATCAAACTTATCAATTTCATCAATTTTATATTTCTTCGAACAACTTTTGAATTGTTTTATTTGCTTCGATTCAGAGATTACATTCCTTAATACAATAAAAATTAATTTTCTTAAATTAATTTAACTTAATTAACGATTAAGTAATTTTTCTTGTATTTAGTTATATATAATGTGGTTATTTTGCATGAAAAATCTAAATAAAGATGGCTTTATGAATATTCAATTTCTGTCTATTCTGTCTATTACTGCAAAATAGGTCTAATAGGTCTCTTAGTCAGATCTCTTTTAGTTAGTTAAGGTACCAAGGCATCTCCAAATTGTGCCTAAATTCTAAAATTACAATTTTGTTAATGATTAGCGAAGTAGTAAAAAGATTTGTAAATCGGTCATAGTCCTTACTTACCTTAATTTTTCATTCCAAAAAATATTTTAGAAAGATTTTTAAATAAAATATTTCAAACAAAAAAATCAAAGTCTCAAAATTCATTTTAAAAAAATATTCCAAAAAAATTTTTGATTATTCTGGAATTTTACTCGGTAGGGAACTTATCCTTTCTCATCTTTACGTATACCTATTTACAGTATCCTTCTCTATGGAAGCAAATTTGAACTAATTTTAGGAATTTTATAAATTTTTACGAACAAAAGTTTTGCATATTGATGGCAAACCAAAATTATGTTAGAATTAAGGATCGTTCTCCTTCGCCTTTTCTTATTTGACCTCAAGAAAAAACTGGAAAGAAATTAAACTTCATTTCAGTAAGATGAAAAGAAAGGTTTCGTGAAATTGAAAATTACCAGACATCCTCACCCATCAGCAGAAATAAACCGTAATGAAACCGTATGATCAAGCCAAGTTTTTGGCAAGAACACCGAGCAAGAAAATAAGTAAGCAAAGGAGGCTTGCGCTCATTATTTATCTTTCCTAGCTAGGCTTGCTTCATTTTGTCAAATTCTTGCCAGTGAGTCACTTGCGATAGAAATATAAGTGGATCTTCAGTATTACTCGTTAATTTTTTATCTTCTTACGGAGACAACTACTTAACCTTAATAGTTATGATGATAATAATGATAATATGATGATAATATGATGATGATATGATAATGAACGACAGCCATTCTATCATCAGAGAAGAATACTTGAAACCTTTTAAAAAATGGCTTTATATGAATAAAATAGTTCGACGCCCACATTGTAAAATACTTTTTATTGAGGAAAAACAAAATTTAGAAAATGTAATATTGCTTAGAGATAGGCGTCACGCCTTATGATTATTTTGGCCATAATTTTTTTTTCACTACAAATTAATTTACGGCCTATTCGTCATGCATTCTTAAATAAATTTGATTTAATTCCTATTTTATCAGCAATTTTGAATCTTTTACTGAAATATTTTGGAATGCAAATTTTGTATTAGTATTAGTTGCGAAAATTCTTATTAACAATGATCATTGTAACTTTTATTTTACGGATGAATTGATAAGAATTTGTGAATTTTTTTCTGAATTAATTCTAAGCTTCTACGAAAGTGGATAAAATTAATTATTATTATTAAATAAATGAATTAAATCAATAAATAATTACTTTTTAATATATTATAATATAGGATACAATCCAACGGAAAGATCGTATATTACCGTGAATTGTTGAAGATTTACTTGCATCTTTGTTCTTGAATGCCTCTTCGCTTCAATGATTTCACGGTAGCAGCGGAAGCGAAATGCACCTAAATTAAGATTGGCTTACGCTATTAGAAGATTTGAAAGATTCAATTTCAATTCTAATCCGCCCAAAAGAAAAACAATCACCTACAATTCAAATATCTAATTTCTTATCCAGAAATTTTCACTCACATAGAAAATGATAGAAATAACTAAGAATGAAAGTAATTTTTATCAATAATTATCAATAAATGTATAAATATTCATCAGTAGTTGTTCATCAATACTTCTGCGACCATTGAAACTTTTTATTCCTTTGTTAATTTGGATTTGTATGAAAGTCAACTATCTTCAAATCCTCAAATTTACTGAGCAGCTTTTTCCATTTTATCTATCTATTCTATCTACCAGCTTCAAGAAATTTCAATAGAAAATGGAAATCTCTCTTATTTGGAGTCTAACAAGAAGAAGAAAAATTAGACCCATACATATTATGTTAATGGCTATGTTTATTCGTGCCGAAATTAGCCCCTATTCATTACTACCCCAACGGGAGGGAATACAGTAGGTGCTATATGAATAGAATGAATTACTGATGGTAGGATGATATTGGATACAGATAAGGAACGATAAGGAAATGGAAGGAATGAAAAAAGATGGAAGAGAGGAAAAAAAGAAAGAATTATGAACTTGCCTTGTGCTATGTATGCTTCGCTGGATGAACTAAATAAGTGAAAAAATCTTTGCGAAATTTTTATTCATCGAAAATTTCTTAAGTACCACTAATTATTAGTTTTAACTAATCGAATAATTTTTTTTTAAATTTGAAACTATTGAAATTTGATGAATTAAAAAATTTTATAAATATCATTGTACGCTGATTTGTTTTTCCACTATAATAATAAGCGAAAAGAGTCCCATTGAAATCGTTTTAAATTATTAAGGTTTAAAGTACATAATCTGTGAATATTTTTCACCGTTACTAAGGCCTTTTTTTTTCCTAAATTTCGAGAAAAAGAGAAATAATATTGATTCCTGATTAACATCACACTTACATTCTGTGGCTAGGAATGCCTTCAATTAATTTGTTAATCCGTATTTTTCGTTCTCTTTTTTCGTACTTCAGTGCTTTTCATTATAAAGCGACAGCCTTGTCTAGTATTTTTGTAAAATCTTAAAGTGAGGCCATTTGATGGCTAATGAATTTCATCCCTTCTTATATTTGGCATTAGCAAGGAATATTTCAGTTAAGTTTCCTAAGCGAGAAGAAGGCTGAGGCTGAGGCCACTTACGAGAGTTACCATATTTTATCTCCTATGATAAAATTTTTATATGACTTTCATTACCTACGATGATTTATCGTCATTCATCTATTTTAATTCAAAATATATAACGTCCATCTAAAGTCCATGTTTTCTGTAATGATTGTAATAATTAACCTATTAATTGGATATTAAGCAGGCATCGAGTAAATCGGTACAAAAAGGGAAAAGGAATGATGAAGTAGCTACCCTATAAAGGTTTTGCTACAAATGGATGCCGACATTTCGATTAAATCGCCGATGCTTGAAGCAGAACATGTTTTGCGACCGCGTTTGGTTTCCAAAAATGGTGATTGCCTTATACAACAGCATCAATTGCCTCATTCATCTCGTAATTCTTGGAGGTTTTCTTTCTCATTTTTCCTTGAGAAAATTGATTTCTAATCTGCAGAAAATTATATAATAATAAATACACTAATGAAATAAAAATTATTGTGATAAAATCAAAGATTCAAATTATCAATAAAACAATAAAAAAATTAATTAAAGGAGCCTCCTGCAAAACTGAAAAAAAAACCTATTTTAACAATCGAAGGCTGATCTATGATAAGATAAGTATAAACAATTTTTATAACTATAAATGATTTTTAACTAAACAAGTGTTTCATTCATTTCAGTTTTTACTAATGGAATGAGATAAATAATTTTGAGGTAAAATCATTTGGGAGGAACAAAAGTGGAGTGCGAATTTCCAGGACCACCCCAAGTTTCTTAATGATAGATTTCCTATTGTGGGGGATTAGAGTCGAATGGTACTTAAAATGATCTCACTTTTGTATTTTACACCCTTTTAATTTCAATATTTTTTAAATTATTTCAATAAATTAATTTATTAATAGATTAATATTTGAGATATTTTAGAGATAAATTTAAATAAACTGAGCAACAAGAACAACTGCGATTTTTACGAATGTATTGTATTACAAATTTTATTCGAATTAGTTTATAAGATAATTTATAGTAAATAATTGGCTAAGTCGTAGAAGAATATTCCAGTAAAAGGAATATATTTTTCAGGAATTGGTTTCATCTCGTTATCGAATGGAGTTGGCGATGCGTTTTGTTATTGTTTGTTGGAGGATTCGTAATTTCATGGATGTTTTTCGGAGTTATATATTATATTATTTTTTTAATATCGGGCGATTCGAGGGTTAACTTTCTAAAATTTTGAAATTTAAGCTTCTTTATTCTTCTGAAACTTTTTTATTTAATTTTTGAACTATTCGATATTAAAATGTAGAAATTATTCTTGCTGATGTTGGGATTTATATGAAGAAAATGTAATAAATGGTTTTTTTTTCAATAGCAGCCACCATTTCTGATTTTGCTGATTGATTCCAGCTGCTATTAGAATAAGAAAACTTTTAAATCAGTCACATGAGAGTAGGAATTCAGGTGGATTGCGAGCATCACCAGGATTTGGCTTTTGATAACCAATTTCTACCACTGGAAACCTAGCGAACCGTAATGCGATAATCTAAGCAATACACCACTCGACCCAATAATACTTAAATTTGCGAAAATAAATTGTCATCATGTTAATATAAATATTCTTTAAAATTGAACCTTTAAAACTTTCAGTTGAAAGCGGAAAACAAGCAATGCATTGCCAATATAAACGGGTTTATCAGTGCCTTTCTTTTCAGGTACATCATAATCTTGAAAAATGCTATCTTTTATCTTTTAATAATAGTTCTTTGCAAATCTCTCCATTCGCAAGCTGAATATGACTTAGACCGAGCCTTTTCATAATATTCCATGTTTGCGGCATCAATTAGCTGTCTGATTCTAATTAGCCGTTAAAAGACTTCTAAGTTTATTTAAGAAATTATGTACCTTCCACTTTAATTATAGTTTTTAATTCGCACCAACTAATTATCAAATTCATGAAAATTCATTCAATAAATGGAAAATACACTAATTGCATTTTTAGTTTGGAGAGTCAGCATACAGTCGGTTATGGTAGTCGGTAAGTTAAGCAGATGTTTTTTCAGCCAATAAATTTATTATTTATTAATTTGGAAAGAATTCGATGTCATACATATTTTTTATCCATATATATATTATTATTATTATTATTATTATTATATATTTTTCTCAATAATTTTATCGCAAACGACGAATGCAAAAACGAAGTTCATGGGTTCGGCCCATAGGACTTTTTATCTTGTTCATTGAACCATAAATACAGAAGCTTTTTTTTATTCGCATATTGCACTGGCATGTTCAATTTTCATTTTATGGGTCGTGCCAACGTCTTTATATAAAAGCATTTCAAAGACTTTTCGCTATTTGGTTTACGGCCATACTTCATCCCTCTGAGATGGTGAAAACAAAACTATCTTAATAATCTCCTTTGCTCTAAAAGATCGCTGATTAATAAAGCAAATTGCTGGTTCAAATCCATTTTCGCGATCCCACAATGATTTCTTAGCGACAATATCGCTCGACGAAGGCGTGATGCAGCGATTCCCACAATGATTTCTTAGCGACAATATCGCTCGACGAAGGCGTGATGCAGCGATTAGTATCCAAATCTTCAATATATTGCAACTAAACTATCGGCGAATTCTGATAAAAAACTTTTAAAAAATTATTTTGAAAATTATTCTAAAGAATATTATGTTATCATTATTATTTTAAATATCGCTTTAAGAATATTTCAAAAATTATTTCAGAAAAAACTTTCATATTATATAAAAAATTTTAAAAATTTGAAATAATTAAAAATTACAAAAATTGGAAATTGAAATTACAAAATCTTTTTTCTATTTTAGACTTTCTCATGACACCTAAAATGTTTTTTCTCCAAAAATAGAATGTCTAATTATATAAACGATCTATTTATCAATTATCTATTTTTATTAACTATTGTCTATGATCTATTATCTATTTATTAAATTTATAAATTAAAATTTTATTCAGCTCATAGTAAAATTTCCTTAATTCACCAAAATAGTGATATCTATTGTGATAAGATAAATGATATGCAAGCGGAGATTTTCAGCAGTTAATTTCACATCGTTATAGGTTTATGACTGATATGTGCCCTCCAGCTTATATAACATTATGTATACAGCTCATTTTTGGTATCTTTCTTCAAACTCTATTAGCCGGAATCATTGTTGCTAAGTTATTACGTCCAAAAAAACGCAAAAAGGTAATTATCATATCGTATAATACGGCAATATGAAAACTTCGCCGAAATAAATGCGAGATTTTGGATTTTCTGGATTCCCATAAAATTCTTTTTCGCCTTACCTGACATTTAAGGAAGTGCGGTTTTCACGATTTGCGGTAATTGGACCGATTGATGAAAATGATAAAAGACCAACTCTAATGGTACGAATAGCAGATATTCAACGCAAACTTTATCTTGCTGAATCTCACGTTCGATTATATATAGTAAACTCAAAAGTCAATCACGTAATCTTTATTCATTCGATGCACCAAATAATTTCTTCTTTATACAATAGTACTAATTACTTTTGATACAGAAACTTCTAATTTGGTTTATTTTACCGGCTACCAAGGTAGGAAATGTAGTGAGGAGAGAGATATTTGAGAATAGATAACGAATACGAATGACTAGAATTTCTTAATTCGGTGGTTCTCCTTCCCGCAGGAATGAACCTGCCCAAAAATCCGAGTGATATTCGTGATTCATCGCTACTTCTATGGTTAAGGAACTTCCTGGCATATTTTTCCAGTTTAATAAACCAGCGGAGCGAGTCCAACCAGTAATGGTGAAGGATCTTTTAAAAAAAAGAATTACGAGCTCCCAGTTTCATCTGAAGTATTTATCGGAGATAAAAAGGTGATTTCAGTGAATTTCAGCAGGGTCAACGTGAATTAATTGGATTAAAAGATATGAATGTTGGTTATGATCGTGGTTGGGACAGAGTTCTCCTTTTATGGTATAAATTTGCTCATTTTTTTCCGCCTCTAAAAAAATTGTTTGGTATACGATAATTTTTCGCTCACTCGTTTATCTGAAAGTCAGATTTTATTCTAAATTACTTTTTTAGGCCTATTATTATTAGACATATAATCGATGAAGAAAGTCCTTTGTATGGGATAACTCGAGAATCTCTACAAGCATCCGATTTTGAAATAATAATGACTGTTGAAGGTATAGTTGAAGCTACTGGTATGACTTTTCAAGCAAGAACTTCATTTCTACCGGATGAAATTCTTTGGTGGCATCGGTTAGTTAACTCAAAAAAAATATCTTATTTTGCTCTTTCTAATCGCTAATTAATAATAATAATGATAATTAATAATAATAATAATGATAATTGATAGTAATAATAGTGATAATTGATAATAATAATAGTGATAATAATAATAATAATGAATCGGAAAAATTCATCTCTTTTATTATATTTATTAGTAATTTTTTATTAATTCGATTATTACACATGCATGAGCATCATTTACGAAATAATAATTAACTTTATTTTTTAAGATTTGTACCGATTATTTCATTAAACTGCAAAACGAATGAGTATGAAATTCTTTATAATTTATTTGATGCCACTGAACGTATCGATGAAAATGAAACGAATTTAGAGAATAATTCGAATTCCTTAGATGGCAAAGAAATTAATTATTCGAATAGTTCTGGTTTTATTTAAATTTTTTTTATAAAAGGTGTGACTATTGTAAGTCCTTTCATAATGGTCAATCCAAGGGCTATAGTTCCACGAGTTCCAAATTTCGCTATGACCGCCGTGATAAGGACAATTTACCTCTACGCTTTCACTGATCACTACCTATTACCACCTATCACTGAAATTTAATATTTCCTACAATCTATGAAATAAACTATTATGCAGCAGCGATAGAATAATTTGAACTATAATTCTATTTTTTTAGTTTTTTTCTGAATAGTTTTTTTCATCACCAGTATGCATTTATATAAATAGATAAACAATAATATTGGTATCCACAAGGTCCACTGGGCTGTCAAAGGGATCCACTCGGTAAAACTGGTTATAGGAATGCATAACTTAAGTCCACTGGATTGTCAAAGAAATCCATTCGATAAAACTGGTTATAGGACCGCGCAATTTAAGTCCACTGGATTGTCAAAGAGATGCACTGGATAAAACTGGTTATAGGACCGCGTAACTTAAGTCCACTGGATTGTCAAAGGAATCCATTCGATAAAACTGGTTATAGGAACGCCTAATCTAAACATATGTCTTTCTGCGAACTACCAGCATCTTTTTGTATTTATTTGTGTTTATCCAACTGTTAGTGAATCATTTATATGTTATAATATTATTTATTAGTCGATAATCAAATGGTTTAATAAACGTTATAAAACGAAGCAGTAAAGTTGCTAAAAATCTTTGTGTTCAGTAAAAAAGCAATATTTTCTTATTGTATTATAAGGAATAAAAAACGTTGCCTTTTGTTATAAGCATTTTTGATTAGATTATTATAATAATTGTCCGTTTATCTCTTAAAAATTAATGATTTACTGATAAAACCTTATCAATACATATGTAGTGATTTCAGCTTTCATTCCAAATTATAATATTCACTCTTTCAAAATAGATTATTCTTTTCACTCTTTTAAATTAGATTAAAATAAAATAGATTTTAAGAAAAGCATATGTCAGTATATACGGTATCATAATGTTACCAACGAGCTCTCTGCCGTTAAAATAACAATGCAGATGCAGATAATGGCTTAAGTTTTGCAATTTTTCTATGATGGGAGTTCGAAACCCTGCTACGCGGGACGACATCAAGAAGTTCAAAAACCCATGGCCATATAATCAGTGGCCTTGTTCAAGAACTCGACGGTAGTAATCGTATATGTCATAATGAAGTTTAGCAAAAATCCTATAATAATTGCGGGTGTTGATCGTATAATATCACATTTATCACATTTTCAACAAAATTTTGTGGATGCTACAAGAATAATAAAAAAAAAATTTAATTTTTTAATAAAAAATTTTTTGAAATTCAGTGTGATTAAAGACACATATAAAATGATTTTCAATAATTATTAATAAAGGCACTAATAATAAAAATTATTTTATTTCATACAAAATAAATTATCGGTTGTATTGGTCGTTAACGGTGATAAAGATGATGGCAACTTTATGAAAACCCAAAAAAAATTTATCATTGCGGACCGCATGCGGCATCATAGTTAAACTCGTATCGAACTCGTTAATAATTTTAATAACATAGTTTTATTAGTCATTTATAATTTAACAATTTTTTTTAAAATTATCAACAATTTAACAAATAAATAATATTATAATCGAATAAATTATTAACGATTTATTGGTACGAGTTATTATAATTGAATAAATTTAAACACTGTGGAAAAGTAATTTAAGGAAATTATTTGAATGGACGATCAGCAGATGGGTGATAAAACATGATAAGTGATGATAAGATTGCATGATATGCCGAGTGAAGTATACCCTTCTGAACCATGAAAATATTGAATTCCTCTCTGAAATACTCTACTGTTCCGTTTACTTGACAAAGTTTTTGGTAAATCAGCGTAAATCGCTAATCCAAATTTTTATTAGTTCATTATTAGGTCGATATTTGGAGATTAAAACTCCATAAAGATGCAGAAACGGTGAAAAAAATTGCAGTTAAACCCGATTTAATACAATAGTGATAGCCTTCGGCATCTTCTGTCTCGTGTAACTGCTGCAGTTACCTTTTCCACGAGCTGTTATGGCATTTGATTCAGCCAGTTTGAGACTGCAGGAGACTGAAATGTTTGGCTTCTGCTACTTTCAGAATTAGATGGTAATAAATGGAGAGGCTTGGAAATGCTTCATTCCCATAATAAGCACCAGCCTAATCAATAATGGTTTGCGCTATTAGAAGAAGGGGAGAATGGGGAGAATGGCTCAGCAGATTATTGCCCAATTGAGAGCGCTCAATGCTGAGGTTACCCGCTGGAGTAAACCTGTACTGTAAAACTCTTAACTCTTAACAGCCTATAAGCAATACTTGCCATATTCTAACAATACTTGTAGACCAAAGATCCATTGAAAACCTGAACTGATACGTTTAAGAAAGATTTTAAAAGCGATCCGATGGCATATGGGCTTAGACAGCTTAGGAAAAATGGTGACTGGTGACTTTTTGTTTAATTTCGAGAACAACTTCGGATCCAAAGACTTGAAAATGGCTCACTCCAGGAGTTGGTAAAGCAAGTTCCTCTAAAGGAAGAAAACAAAGGAAAATCAGCAGTTCTTTTGTTTTTCATGAAATTATAAGATCCAACAAAAAATTCAACAGGACCGATCTATACAATCAGTAATCAGCAAAACTGTAATCAAAAATGATGAACCAATTATTCCACTGTTCAAAAATTACGACTGAAAAATCCGAAGGCGATTTTTCAGAAAACTCAGCCGACCATACTACTTGTCTGATTTATAATCGTAGATCATTATTCTACGAAATTGCTTGTTTTTTCTTTTTGCAGTGGTTTTTTGCCAATGTTTGTTAGTTAGTTCGACATTATTTTGTATTTTGTTGAAATATCCTTTTTTATTAATTTTTATTTATTCATTGAAAACCAGCCAAGCCAGCGCTAACGCCATGTGCTTGTATCAATAACAAGTTTAAAAAACAAATAATAAAATGTAGTAATAAGAAAAATAGAAAATAGAAAATATGGCAAAAATTGACAGTTTAAAGGGAAATAAAGAAGAAATTACAAAACAATACAATAGTACAATTCGAAACAATTATAATCGGATGGTAAAAATCGCGATTTCACACTTCCTTGCATGATCTGAACTTTTTAAATAATATTATAAATGATATTATCTATTCTTTTTTTAAAGATAGCTGGGGATGGCGCACAAGCTATGTCGTTCGGTAATTTATTCCAGAAATTAATATTACGAATAAAGAAATCATGGGTCCTTAGTTTGGTTTTACACATAGGTTTTAGTAATTTTAGTCCATTTGTTCTTATTGGATTCAAATTTAGCCTAAAATTATAATATTTTA